>VMBQ01011423.1:0-22875 GCA_007657795.1 Dreissena rostriformis | reverse complement strand
CTAATCAGTTTAAAACCTGTAGACTTTCGATACATGGACCATGGTTAGCTTCATCAACAGGTCTAATCAGTTTAAAACCTGTAGACTTTCGATACATGGACCATGGTTAGCTTCATCAAACAGGTCTAATCAGTTTAAAACTTGTTCGCTTAAGTTCCTTTAGCTACCCAAATAGTAACACGGGCATGGTATATTGTAGAGTGTGTAATGGACATCTTATCGTTAAACAATTATGGCACCAAATAAGATTATATACTCCGGTAATGCATCAAGCGGTTTAGGAATCGAGTAACAGAATTTCTGAATCAATGCAAACCATGCAACAATAAACGATTTACCTTTAAAAATTTATTACATTACAGTTAAATCCATGTTAAAATTGTTTATTTACAGTGTGTTTAACCACCCAAAGCCCATAGTTCCATACACACCCGCAATGACATTCACTTCCCACATGATTACCTCATATCGAGACGTCACACCGGAAAAGGAGAGTACCCTATTGCAAAACGCATTAGGCCGACTAAACTTAAAAATTTGGTTCACAGAACTTTTAAAAGTTTTGATACAATAAACGTCCAATCAGAACGGGGTAATTCCCACTGAACACGCGGATATCGCCTGAAGCGTTGTTCTCACACAGCTCTTTTGCTGGAATCTACGATGATTTCTTGCAATATTTACTGAATGTCCATTGAAAGTGAAAGTAATTGTTTTCAATTGTTGTGTCGTCTGATTCACGTTGCAATAATGTGGAAATTTAATGAAGAGGACCAATCAAATGTATGGAATTTTAGTTGAAGTAAGATTTTGAAATGCAATTATGCCTGTTTTTCCTTATTTTGGTTGTGTTTGTATTTATTTTCAAACATAGTAATGTTATTGTAACAAAATACTCGAAGCGCATGCTTGTGATGTCATCACGAGAGCCTCCTTCTTAATGAAAACAAAATGATCGATACCAGGAGACCCTCGATGATTTATAATGAAGGAACATTTTTTTTTTCCATTTTAAGTATATATGTTCCCCAGCATCTGAAATTGTGCTTTGGTCTTTGAATAACAAAACTTCTCAGTTTTATGTTTTTATTTCTTGACATTTTTTTACTCTTATACTTTAACATCCCAGTATAAATCTGGAGTTAAATGTGAAAGTCGGTTGAAGGTGCATCATCAATAACAGAAACCAAACCTTTAACGTTCTCATTATATAACAAGCTTTTGTCCGTTTCCCCATGGTGAAGCCCACCCCCAGCCAATCTTGTACTTTCAAAGCAGATAAACACTCTGCTTTAATTCAGCCTCGTTCTGGAAAAGCTGGGCTTAACCCTTTGCATGCTGGGAAATTTGTCGTCTACTAAAATGTTGTCTGCTAAATTTTTTAAATTAGCATTTTCTTCGATTTTTTTCAAAGAATACTATCGGAATAGCAAACAGTTTGGATTCTGATGAGACGCCACGTTCTGTGGCGTCTCATCTGGATCCAAACTGTTTGCAAAGGCCTTCAAAATCCGGTTCCAGCGCTCAAAGGCTTAATGCATGTGGCACAGTGTGTAAAGTGTCATCGCAGATTAGCTTATGCAGTTTGCACAGGCTAATCAGGGACAACACATTCTTTTTATTGAAAGAAAAATTTAAAGAAAGTCTCTTCTAAAAGAAAATCCAGTCTAGGCTGGCGGAAAGTGTAATACCAGATTAGCCTGTCACTGTGTGCAGTGGACAGGACAACACTTTACGCACATGCATTAAGCCCAGTTTTCCCAGAACAATACTCAATTATTTTCCTCCAGGGAAAAGTTACCCCTACCAGCTGAAGTGGCAAGCCTGTTCTGTGATAGGTCGGTGAAGCCTAACGACAATCCTGCCGAACACAGCGGTCGCCTGCGGTCATTCAAGCATGAAGAAGGAAACTGGGCTACATTGGTGTATGCACCTTGTAAGGCATGTTACATTATGTAAATGTTTGTTGACCATCTTCCCTTAATCTGATAGGAAATACACATTTTTTTCAATAGTTCAGTGCCAACCCACAATAATAAACCATAAGTATAAAGATTTAGTATGAAGTATTAAAGCGTATAAGATTTTTTTGACATCAAGGTGTTATTAAATGATCAACTCAAAACTTGAACAAATACAATAAATTTTAAATACATATGCTTTAACATTCATTCGAGCCTCGCTCTGGGAAAACAGGGCTTAATACATGTGCGTAAAGTGTTGTCAAAGATTAGCCTTCGCAGTCCGCACAGGCTAATCGGGGACTACACTTTCTCCCTAAAATGGATTTTTGCTTTGAAACAAACAACACCATAAATTCGATAAAAGCCGAAAGTGTGGTCCCTGATCTGGGAAGACACTTTACGCATGTTCAAAGCGGCAAAGCCCCGTTTTCCCAGAGTGTGGCTCATTTAACCCTTTGCATGCTGGAAAATTTGTCGTATGCTAAAATGTTGTCTGCTGAATTTCTAAAATTAGCATTTTCTTTGATTTTTTTTTCTAAGACCACTATCAGAATAGCAAACAGTTTGGATCCTGATGAGACGCCACGTTCTGTGGCGTCTCATCTGGATCCAAACTGTTTGCAAAGGCCTTCAAAATCAGGTTCCAGCACTCAAAGGGTTATACATTGATCAACCTGTTGTGTTTGTTCAGACAGTGGTTGTACAGAGGACCATTTTGCACGCATGCAGTCCGAGCTGTTCCGATGTCTGCGTCCACTAGAGTTCCAACCCATGGAGGACTATCACATAAGTCTGTCAAGGACGGTCACGCTACGTCACCACTGGATCGAGGATATGAGAGAAATGCTTCGAACATCATTTGCTGAGCAACCTTCGTAAGATAATATGAGCCGTGTTGTGGGAAGTCTGGGCTAAATTCATGTACATGAAGTGTTGTCCCAGATTTGCCTGTGCAGTCCGCATAGGCTTATCAGGGATATATTTTCCGCTTAATGGAATTTTTTGTTTAAAGGTGGTCTGTTTTAAACAAAAATCCAGTCAAGGCGGCAATTGTCGTCCATTATTAGCCTTTATGGACTGCACAGGCTAATCTGGGACGACACTTTACACACATTCATTATTGATTTAAGTCCAGGCTTCTTAGAACGCCGCATATTAATGTATAAGCTTTTGCTCCGAAGCAATAATATTTATGTATGTTGACTCCGGATAACTACTTACTAATGACTTAATGGCTTCTCAAAAGGAGCAGACTAAAATCTTTTGCTTATAAGGAGCGATTTTTATGTACATCCACTTTGGTTTATTAATAACTTCTGAAAATGGGCAGACTACTAGCGTTCTACATTAAGACAAGGGAAATGAGTACTGGCCATTTGTCAATAGTTATTAAAATTAATTATGTTGAGTATTAAATGGCATAACATTGAAACTTTAAAGAATTATAATGGACTGCATTACATTTTTGAAACTGAGCTAAACTGGTATTTAATTATTTCTCATCCATAGATATACATGATTTAGGACTTAAATATCAAATTTCCACTTTGCAACTGCTTGACTCTACTGAAAGGATTTGACGGTACAGATGTTACAATTGTGATTGCAGACAATACAAATTATACATATACATTGCATACAGCAGTACATTCAGAATAACCATAAACTTAGCATTTTCCTTAAACCATAAATAAATCGTTCACATTGTTTCTCCTTGCATTGTTAAAACACAATTGCTATCAAAATGACTATTTAAATTTATAGCAATAATGTGCAGTTTTAGCCTCATATAGGTATAAATGTTTGTGTTTCTTTTCAGTTCTTACTGCGAGGTATCTGGACTCTCTGTGTTGACCAATGATGAAAAGACAAGGTTTGCAGCATATATATATATATGGCCTCGCTCTGGAAAAACATGCTTAAAGTGTTGTCCCAGATAAGCCTGTGCGGTAAACACAGGCTAATCAGGGGTGAAGTTCCGCCTAAAATGGATTTTTGGTAAAAAGTTTTTCCTTTTATTGAAAAATACTATAATTGCGGAAAGTGAACTGCACAGGCTAATCTGGGACGGCACTTTACGCACATGCATAATGTCCGCTTTTATCAAAACGAGGCTGATATGTATTTACCCACAAGAATCTGTAGAATAATACGTTAATAAACTATTGCTCTCGTTACTTGTAATCAGTAAATTTAAATCTGCCAGTTATTTTATATACATTTTGTTGTTTGTACTGGTATGTCGTTTGTTAAACATAAATACATTTATCCTCAGTAACTAAAATATTCGATGTGCTTGATTAACACAATTTGTTTTGTTTTTTTTAACTGTATAACGGTGAATTGCTTTAACCCTTTGAGCGCTGGAACCGAATTTTAAAGGCCTTTGCAAACAGTTTGGATCCAGATAAGACGCCACAGAACGTGGCGTCTCATCAGGATCCAAACTGTTTGCTATTCTGATAGTGGTATTTGAAAAAAAGTGAAGAAAATGATGATTTTAGAAATTCAGCAGACAACATTTTAGCAGACGACAAATTTCCCAGCATGCAAAGGGTTAAATTGGTGATGTGTGTTGAAAGTGTCTTATTTTTAATATGTTGTATAGGTTCATGTATTTTCTAATATCTGACAAACCTTTAATAAAAACAAACCATCAGACTAAAATAAATATCTTACATTTTGATAGAACTGTTGCTTCACCTTTGTATTTTTTCACAAAATTTCATAACCAATAGTCTATTGGTTATATTAACTATATATATATATATATACTTATAACTTGATAAAACATGTAATACATTTTTGGAAAACTGCATAACCAATATCTTTTATTTTATAAACGTGTGTGCACTTGTAGATCGTTTCTCACGCTGACTGTGAGTTGTGCAGATGATGTTCTGGAGTCATACACGTCTGCAGTTGACAAATGCTTCAAGGAGTATAACTTGCCTCCTTACTACAAGGTATTGAGATGCATCTGCCTTCACCCTGAAAAACTGTCATGCCCACAATGTTTTGAAAAGCTTAAAGCCTAAGGTTTATTGAAATACTCTCAAGTCTGTTTCCTGGGCAGAACCAGTACTCTGTTTCTTTGGGGGAGATCTGAAGAAGGCTCCCACAGTGGGGATCGAGTCTGTTACATCCCAGCCGCGACTCTTTGTTTAGTGCCTTTATAACCATTTTGTTAAATTCTTTAGTCCAGCACATGTTTTTTCGCAGTAAAGAATGGCATGTAGTACATAAAAGCAAGTTGATTAATAATATGTGGTTGTTTTCAGCCTCCTCTGTTTCACATCAGCATTGGTTGGTGTCTGGGGGATGTAACTAACCAGGTATCCACGCACATCAAACACAGGATGCAGGTAGTGACTAAGTATTCTGAATAGCTGCACTTAAAACTGTAATTTACGAGACGTTTAAAGTTTTTTCTTGCATTAGGAATGGTGTCATGTATATTTCTCCAAACTGGTTCACATGCAGAACTATGTTGGACATTGTAAATAAACAATTTAACCGCATTTAATGTGTTCTGCAAAATTCACTAGAAGTGTTGCATAACAAAATATTTATGAATTTATGCACACCTTATGAGGTATTTTAAGATAGTATGCAAAGAAGGGTGATGAAATTGCATGCTTTCTTAGATAGCATTGAACTCAGCTGTTAACCTCTTGAAACAAAATCAGCTAGTGGATATCCATACAAGATGTGTGTGAAGATTGGGATAAAAAGCCATTTGAATAAATTTAGTTCATGAAATAACATTAATGAGTATGATCTCTTAACTCCTCATAAGTTAACAAGTCATGACCAATGTTTCCTTAATTTTAAACTTGATCTACTGTATAGATAGAAGTATCGTATTCCAATAACTTTATTTCAAGGTTTTTTGGGGTTTACTAAACCTGTTAGTCTGCTTTGTGTACATATACGAGTAAAGTTGTTTCATTGGCAGTAGAACAGTCAAAACTGTTTCCTCCGATTCAGAGGCAGTCAACTGTTAAACTCGATTATGCGTTTGGTAATTATGTAAAATATGAAAGTGTGGCACTCAGCTCTCGTGTTTAAACCCTAACCCGCTCCGAAGCGTAGTGAAAATGGCTATATGCAACCAGCATCAAACCAGAACAGCCTGCGAGTCACTCGCAGTCTGTTCAGGTTTTATGCTGTTTGCTTCTCATCAGTATCTGAGAATTGGAAATGAAGCCTTTCAAACTTGAATCTAGTAAGAAGGATCTTAAATTTAATTGGATTTTCTAAGGGACTGCAAATTCGTCTAAGTGCGTATCTGGGTAGTTAAGGGTTAGCATTCATGTAATGCGTTGGGTAATTATGTTAAATATGAAAGGGTAATTATGTTAAATATGAAAGGGTAATTATGTTAAATATGAAAGGGTAATTATGTTAAATATGAAAGGGTAATTATGTTAAATATGAAAGGGTAATTATGTTAAATATGAAAGGGTAATTATGTTAAATATGAAAGGGTAATTATGTTAAATATGAAAGGGTAATTATGTTAAATATGAAAGGGTAATTATGTTAAATATGAAAGGGTAATTATGTTAAATATGAAAGTGTGGCACTCAGCTCTCGTGTTTTTATGCAAGAGGAATATCATACGTGTTTTTTTTAATACAATTCAATGAAGCCATAAAAATCTCCATCTTTGCTTGATTGCTTGCTTGTGTTTACAGGATGTCTTGAACACAGCACTAAGGGAGGACGAAGACCTGCAGTATTTTCGTGTGGACACTGTTTCCATGAAGACTGGCAATAAACTGTTCACATTTCCCACCAGTGCGCATAGAAATTGTGAGAAAACAAATGGTTTGGGATTTCGCTGACAGTGTGAATGGAGAAAGATCCTGCTGAAACTTGAATCAAAATACAACGACTCTTAATGCATTTTTGAATGGATTGCGAATATAATAAAACACCCACACATTTATTCGTTCTTTTTTACTTAGAAAAAAATCTTACTGAGTGTTGTTTTTGAAAAAGCATCAAAATGATTAGTAGATACGGTAATCAATATTGGTGGTTTATAAGAACAAATGTTTCAACAATGAAGAAAACACAGATATTTATTAAACTTAATTTGTATTTATAAAATAATTAAAAATGGTAAAGACTGTAAACAAATAAATACAACAATCAAAATGTTTGAGAGAAAAAAACATTTAAAAAAAAGATAGTTAAGTACATATTTGTTCATGATTATGTAAAAATCTGCCTAAATGCATTTATATAACAACAAACAGTGTCCATTTAACATCTGTAGCTACTTGTAGTTCATTGGTCAACCAGACTAATTTAAAACCAGGTTTGAAAGTGTGAGTGAAATCTGCCAAGCAGTTAACCCTTTGCATGCTGGGAAATTTGTTGTCTGCTAAAATGTCGTCTGCTGAATTTCTTAAATTAGCATTTTTTTTATTTTTTTTTCAAAGAATATTATCAGAATAGCATACAGTTTGGATCCTGATGAGACGCCACGTTCTGTGGCGTCTCATCTGGATCCAAACTGTTTGCAAAGGCCTTCAAAATCCGGTTCCAGCGCTCAAAGGGTTAAAGAGGACTTGAAAACCCAAATTTAGGGACTAGGTGATAGAGGGCAGAAATTGACAAAAAGGTGATCATTCTGCCAAAACTTGTCATAGACAAAATTCCTTTCTTAAAGATCATTTAAACATTAAGGTCATTCAACAGTGAAAATTGAAACAGGTCCACCAACTTGTTTAGAAAGAACATTTGTGCAGCATATTGGCATGGGCAAATGGATTTCTTAAACACTGCTATAGCCTGGTGACTACTGGTTTCTGCATTTCATATTTAGTCCCTTCCAATGTCGATGTTAGTTGTGATGGCGGATAGTTGGTCCGCCAGTGTTTTATTGCATGCTGCTAACACACGCCTGTTAAGCAGGTCTAGTTCCCCACCTGAAATGTACCGAGATATCAATAATAAAACTATGTATCAGCAATGGTCGTTCTTGATTGCAAAACAAAATGGGAGTCTAATCCACATCTAAATAAATTTAAGAAATAAAAATTGGGGGGGTCTATTATGCTCCCAAAATGCCTAAAATAGGAGACAGATACAATATTTGTACAAGTTGGTGAGGGGTGCTATGTAACCAGGATAAACTAACATCCACTCAGTCTAATGCCTGGCATCCCCAAATCAGGAAAAACATTGACAGAAGAAGAATTACCCATGCAATACATGTCAATGTAGCTACATGGCACAGCTTTTTCACTCGTCACTTACAACTCCACACTGCTTTATCAGCTATGATCATACGCAAATACCTCGGGGACAACCACTGGGGATGAAAACTGTCTTTCACATCTCCACTTCATGTTGATAACATATTTTAAGCCTAAATTTAATTGCTTAAAAAATGTGGAAGAAGTTCATTGAACAAACATATGCGGCGGACAAAACAACCAAATGACAGATTGACCACTATATAAAAACTCCTCACAGGAGTAAACCAAATTCTGACAAATACGTGACATCACTGTGCATACCTGAAGGATCACAGACCACGCCACCCGCCTCCTGCACAATAACAGCCGCAGCAGCGATGTCCCACACGTGAATTCCGTGCTCAACATACGCCTCATGAGTCCCGCGGGCAACGTAGCACATGTTGATGGCTGCCGAACCGTAACATCGGATACTGAAATGGCCGGAAAATACTCTACATGAAGAGTGTAAGAAGGTTTTATATAATACAAGTGTCGTTTAACCTCTAATCGGTTTAATGGGCTATTGAATCAAGCAAGCTGTTAGTGCTGCCATCTTTGAATTTCCTAAAAATACATAAATTTGCTAAACATGGACTATAATCAGAAATGAGAGGTTGGGAAAAAACGGGATCCAAGCAGATTCCATGTTATAACGGAGCGCGTTATAAGGTAGTGGCAGATTAATTTGTTAAGTACTAATCATTATTCATACCTTCTTATTCCATATGCATGTATAAGCAGCAATTGAGTTTTCTTTATCTTTATCTACTCTGTAAAACTCTAGTATTTGAGTGTTGTAAATCTGAATAATTAAGTAAACTCCCTGTTATTAGTAATGTATACAATCGCCATATGATACACTGGGCAAGTGGTCTTTTCAAGATAAAACTAAAAACATACATTGACATTTCATGTTTCAAATATACCCCTTCAGGCAACTTTGTAACACAAATATAGACTTACTAATAACAAATAACTCGCAAAGTTATTATGCTTTTAAACCAAATCTGATAAATCTATGTCTCATTATTGAGTTGAAAAGATTATTTACTTTGTTAGGATTTTTGGAAAAAAGTCCAGTGAACAATAATTTTTTAACTGAAAATTAGGAGCTCAAGCGATGGATAGAACCCACGACCTCCAGAGTGGTAGTCAAACACTCTAACCATGTCGCTTAAGAGCTAGCTCAACAGCAAGGCTGTTGGAAGTGACCTTATTTCGCTACATTAACAACCTGGATGCATATCTATCCTTTTATCAAGTTCAGACCAATACAAAATGCCAATAAAATGTAACTATAGTTATTCTTTACTGAACTCTGCCCAACATGAACCTTTAAATATGTATAGTCTTAAGTTGACATCTAAAAGGTTTGGACTCCAAAAACAACTGGACTCCAAAAACAAATTGACAGACACACAGACAAGTTTAATTAAGTTCTTGTACCGGTATACCCTACTTTGTTCTGTTCAATATGGGGGTGAGGGTGGGAGTGGTGGGGGAGGGGAGGACAAAACAACCACGCAGAGTAATCAGGGATAGAAACTAACTTTTTACAATATGTTACCCAGACGGGAATCTATTTCTAGTTCTTTGGAAGTCCAGCCAAAGAGTAAGAAGCCTAGAACCAAGTGTATGTCATAATTCTCTCATAGTTATTTTGAACAAAAAAAAATCAGACAATTATAAAACTGCTGTCGAGACTCATTCCATTATACCCTTTTATGAGCCAAAATCTTCGTACTTAAAAAAAATAAAATAATGATTTACTGCAGGCAAATGGTTTCAAGCTTATTTAAAAAGCTATTTGCACAGATGGACAACCAAATTTTAAAATTGGCTTGCCAGGACCTAAATCTAATTGCCCTTGGCAAATGGGCAACCACTACTTTCTATCCCTGGTAATGCAAATTTACTTACCCATGACAATGTCCAATGACAGACTTGATGTTTGCTATCTTGGTGTCCAGAATCTCTGGCACTCTTGAAGTGCCTCCCTCAAGAATCACAATACTCCTGTTCAGTTCTATAAGTATAAGTAGGACTAAGCATTGTGAATGAATTGATGTTATGTTGTAAGGCAAATATGTGTCGCGTTCTGAGAAAACTGGGCATAATGCATGTGCGTTAAGTGTCGTTCCAGATTAGCCTGTGCAGTCCGTACAGGCTTATAAGGGACGACACTTTCCGCCTAAATTGGATTTTTGCTAAGAAGAGACTTCATTTAAACAAAAAATGTCATATAAGCGGTAAGTGTCGTCCCTGATAAGCCTGTGCGGACTGCACAGGCTAATCTGGGATGACACTACGCATAAGCATTATGCCCAGTTTTCTCAGATCACAACACATATGTGAAGAACAATACAGGGTATAATTCCTGGGATGAGAAAGACCAGCTATAGGCATACAATTACATAAAAAAAAATCATGAACCACCTCATAAGTGAAGATTGTAATTTTAAGCAATTTTTTGAGGACAAAAATCTCAACTTATGACTGGGTTCTAACAGTAAACTGTAGACACTAGAAGTTTACCAGCAGAAGTTAAAAATGTGATTAATCTTTTAATTATCTACATGTGAGCTACATGTACCTACAGACAGAATTTCATCACAATATCTCTATCCAAACTGAAGTCATTTAGACAATGTGATTGTTTTATTTTTAGAAACAGTGACCTTGACCTTTACCCGACACGCCCCAATTACAATACCTACCTAGTTTCTATGCAAGCTTGCTTTAGTCTCAATTAGATTGGTCTATGCAAACTTAAATTATTGACCGTAAACCACATGTTTGCTGTTTTCCTATTTTTAGTTAGTGACCTTTACCTTCGCCCAATAGGACGCCAAGTAAGGTCTTCGTGTAAGCTTAATACACACACATTTTCAGTTCAATATTTGCATCCAAACTAATGATATTGAGCGCAAACTGTTTTTCTATTTTCAGTTATGCTAACCTTGACCAGACATGCCCCAAATACAATCACAAACTAGTTCTCCATGCAAGCTTGCTAAATCCCAAGTTTAATGTAGATTGGTCAATAAAAACTAAAGTAGTAGACCAGAAACCACCCGTTTGGTGCTGCGACTCTGTGAAAACGGGACTTAATGCATGGGTGAAAATCTGCACAGGCTAATCAGGGATGACACTTTCCACTTTCAAAGTAAGTCTCTTCTTATCGAAAATCCATTTCAGACAGAAAGTGTAGTCCCAGATTAGCCTGTGCTGACTGCACAAGCTCATCTGGGTCAACACTTTTTGCACATGCATTAAATCCCTCTTTTTTCAAAGCTAGACTCATAATAATAATAATAGTTTTTCAATTTGTGTCAATTTTCTCATTTTATATCAAAGAAGCACACTACCATTGATAGTTGATACACTCAGCTTGGTGTCGTTGCAGAAAGCACCATGCCCCTTCATAGCAGTAAACGTCTCTCCCAGTATTGGAGCATGCACTATACCCAGCACAGGCTGAAATACGTTTCACAAACCTAGCAATAGTGTTGCTGTTGTTGCGTGAACACAGCAGTTTCTTTCAGCAAACCAATCTACAGAATTACCTGTATGTGGTCAGTAGAGCTTACTTGGTCATAGTCGGAAAGTATACTAAAAAGTACCCAAGAGTATGGTGTGCCTTTAAGCGTACTTTCGTACCCGGAGTACTTTTGCGTAGTTAAGAGCAGACAATGACCAATTGAGCGTCAGTAGATAATCCACTGTACATATTACGTAAAAAAAAATTGTTCCAAAAAATACTTGTTAATAAAAACAATTCATGATGCTTTTTGTTAAAAGCACACTTGCAATCGGGTAAATTATAAGTTTGAGTTGAGTTTCCTTTAGCATGTGTTGTTTTGTTTTTTTTCTTATACCGGTATTTGATTTTATTTTACAGATATAACAATCAATACAATTCTACAATGTTTTGTTTTTTTACTACTTAATTCTATCTCTGTTTTCTATAAATGTTCATTTTAAGAAAATTCATTGATGTTAGTATACCTTAATTATGAAATTGGTACCTGTTTGTTAATTGTCACGCCAATGGAAATGCAGGTATGTGGTACACTATTAAAATAAAACAAAAACAACATTCATGGTTTTGGAGAGTTAAAAGGACCTTTTCACAGATTTTGCCATGTATTGAAGTGTGTCCCTAAATGCTTTAAATTGATAAATGTAAACATTGGAACTAAAAATCTCCAGTAGAAAACAAGAAAAAAATTAAAGAAAGAAAAAAAAGTCATCCACAACTGGGCTTGAACCACTGTGTAACCATTTAATAACATAAAATATAGATGTTAGACTGATAATTATTAAGTTTTCATACAACGAAACTGTAACCGAAATATATTTGCGTTGTGAAACTTGCACAACATTCTAGCGGGCACTATTAGATGCGCACTGATCTAGTCAGCGGGCACTTTACTGAATAGCGCCCGCTGACTAGATGCGCGCGCATCTTTACCAGGCACTATTCAAATCAACGGACCTGTGTAGTTTATATACGCAAAGAAGAAACATACTTATGTGAGGTATACTATTTATCATTAGACACTTCTATATATAAAAAAAAAATCAAATTTGGATTATTTTTCATTTTGGGAATTTGTTTAACCCTTTGAGCGCTGGAACCGGATTTTGAAGGCCTTTGCAAACAGTTTGGATCCAGATGAGACGCCACAGACGTGGCGTCTCATCAGGATCCAAACTGTTTGCTATTCTGATAGTATTCTTTGAAAAAAAATCAAAGAAAATGCTAATTTTAGAAATTTAGCAGACAACATTTTAGCAGACGACAAATTTCCCAGCATGCAAAGGGTTAACCATTTCGCTTTGGGGCCCGTAGATATGCCAGGAAAAGGCCCAAACAAGCTATGTTTGACCAACCCGTGTACAAAGTTTGTAGTGCCATCTACAGGATCAACTATCCAGGTGGGTACGTCCGTGAGCTCACAATGGCCACCTGCTGACACTGTCTCCTCACCGATACACCTGGATTGGAAATGAGCCACGCTCTGGGAAAATGGGACTTAATGCGTGAGTGTAAAGACAATTTCCACCTTAACTGGAAATTCGCCAAGAAGAGACTTCCTTTAAACATCAAATACCATAGATGGAGACAGTGTCGTCCCTGTGCAAACTGCACAGGCTGATCTGGCACGACACTTTAGGCAGATGCATAAGGCCCCATTTTCCCAGAGCCAGGCACAAATAGTCCACTATTGCAAGTAAAGATCCACTAAACAAATTATTTCAGTAGAAATTGAAACTTTGTGAGTCAAATCATACCCAAATGGCCACTGGCTTGAAATTTTAGGGTGTGAAAATTTCAAATAACAAGAGCCGCGACGAGCGGATGCCAACGCTCGGCTGTGGGTGCAGTTTTGAATAAAAAGAAAAAAAATGACCTTTGACCTTGAAGGATGACCTTGACCTTTCACCACTGAAAATGTGCAGCTCCATGAGATACACATGCAAGCCAAATATCAAGTTGCTATCATCAATAATGCAAAAGTTATTGCACAATGTATAAGTTTTGGGACGCCAGGACGACGCGGACGGCGGACGAGCTGGCTATGACAATACCTTGGGTTTTCTTCGAAAACAGCCGAGCTTAAAATAACCCTCACACCCTTCATTAGTCCAACTTGTTGCATTCTTAAATATTAAGCTACATTCTATATTGGTAATATTTTGAGAAAATTTAGCCCATATAAAAAGTATCTCTAAATTCTTTGCGCGTCTTATAACCCTTCATAGGATGCTTCAAAGGTTAAAAAATATACAGAACTGACACAAAACTAATAGTATCCTTACTTATGAGTTGGGTACTTTTCCTTGATTCTTCCAAATATCAAGTCCTCGACAGCTCTATCGGTCTCAGTAACAAGATCAGCAAAGTTCTCTTTTACTAATATATTCTTGTTCTTGTAAAAATCGGTTTTCACCCTCTGAAATTAAAACAAAGTATTTCATAGAAAAGTTGATGTATCGATCAAAATATCAAACAAATACTTCCTCAAAAAAATGAGGTTGATAACTTTTCAAATGTACCGGACCTCACCAGATTTTACAGGACCTTTTTCTTCTTTTTCTTCTTTTTTTTTTTGTTCTTTTTAATTTCAACTAAAACACAGTTTTACATATCGTTTTTTTTTTGTTGGACAGGAGGACCGCCAGTTTCAGGAATAATACCGAAAATCAGCACATTTTATCGGAAATGTCTGAGGTCCAACGTCTTTTGCATGAGTTGATGTTAGCATCACAACCAGATTCTTATCTTATCAGTGTATGATCTCAGAAAATGTATCAATTACTTTTCAAGTTAAACAAAAATGCCTTTTATTATCAAATGTTTATTTCTAGCAAAATATGTCTTGCATTTCCCACAGATAAACAGCAATGCAAAGAAATGATTTAATGAAGTTATGTATATCAAAGAGATTTACCTCTCCCGCTTCATTTGCTATTTCCTTCGCAAATTTGAAATATTCTTCAATGTTGTGTGTCATTCTGAGGAAGTTACTTCTTGGTCCTATGCAGTATCTGTACATTATATGAAATATAAAACATTTAGAATGAATATATATATATATATATATATGGAAGCATCTTCGTTCCACACTCAAAATACATTTATTATGATTATTATTAATTAAGTAATTATTAACGAATTACATTATCTCATAATTACTAGGAGATGATAACATTATCATGGGTAAGTATCTTCTTATTATGAGATACAATAATTATATACTAACTTTATGTCCCAACTAATTCAATGATATTTTTTCGTTAGTATCTCCTAATTACTAGATACCTAGTCCTATTTAGGAGATACTAATGGCTAATTATTAAGGTATTTCCTAATCAAGAGGGGTAATGCTCTAATTAGGACTTCTATACACCTCCTAAGAAGGAGTTACACTCCCCTAATAACCCTGTTAGCATCTCCTTATTGCAAGAGAGTGGGATAATCCTTATTCCAAGACAGTTGAAAAAAAATACTGTATTTTATGTGACTAGGAAAATACGATATAAATATATGAATGGCTTAATCATTAATGTAGATTCAGTTCATACGTGTCCTGTAATATTTTGTATCATAGAACTGTTGATAATTGATCATAAGAACACTTTGCAGGCTTCAAATGTGCACAGAATAAATTAAATAAGTCTAAATAGTCTCCCAAAACAATAAGAGCTGTCTCAAGTCTGTGCCCTTAAACACTCTAAATTATATACATACGAAATAATGATGTCCGAATAGCACGCATCTTTCCATAATAAACGATTAACTATATAGTTTCACGATGAATTATAAAACAACACTCACAAACGCCATCATGATTTAAGTGCCTATGATTGCTTATCAAGTATGAGATATCGCCACATTAATACATACCGGTAAACAGGTATAATTCTTGATAATTGCTACGATGGTAATGTATGATTAATTGCGGAAACATATGACGCAAGGGACGCGATTGATGCGGATTTATTGTCAGATTTGTCTCCCTTATACGCCGTTTTCACGTAAAAAGCAAGAAACGTTGTCAGTAAAGATTTTGGATCAGGGACCCTGTTTGAATGTAACAGTTACTTTTCATATCATTATAACACATTAAAACAAACATAAACCGCAAAAAAGAGGTGGCCCCCGTGATTACCGGCCGTGACTGTAAATGTGGGCTTTATTATTATTTTATAAAATTAAATGTGTCATTACCTTTTCTATGTTATATTAGGCAAAAATATTAGTGCTCAGACGAGGTCGAATGACTAGCGGAATGCAGGCCAGCGATGAATTGTATTAATGAAATTTTATAATTTGCGGGCGTCTGTATAGCGATTTTTGCAGCCAGGACCGTGTATCGAATATAAACATAGCACGACCAAAACAGGGACCTATACATGTGTTTGTATGGTCCCTGACGACGACCATGTTTGCCATAGTTAGTTGCTGTACATACATGTAATGTACATGTAATTATACAGGGAAAACTATTGTCTACAATAGATGGAGGAACTTAAAATGTGTGTCGAAGACATTCTTACCGTCAGCATCAAGATGCACATATGATTGACACAGAGAACGTCCTTGCACTAGTGGAACTACGGGATGAACCCGCCCTCCCCACCACACCCAAACCGCCCCCACCCCACAAATAAAAGCGGAACATACATTAAGTATTAAGCTCTCGAGACTGGATACATTCGCCGAACATTTTGTAAAACGAACAGATATCAATTCAGTTAAAAATGTTGGTCCGAAGCCCGGTTGCGTTACAAATGGCTGTCTTTTCTCTTGCGTCGCTCGCTGAGTGCATTTTTTAAAGTATACACATAACACGTTTACAGAAATTTACCGCAATCATGCCAATACGATTTCCTGCGTACACTTAAACATCTATAAAATGTTATTTTAAAACTCGATACTTGAAATACGCTACTGTTTCACTCGCTCAGTAAAACATAGGCAGTATGAGTTCAGCAAAATGATGATAATAATCAAACAACAAATAATTATCGTACGGGCAGTGCCGTACCGGATTAAGTGCCGTGAAGGCCCATAGTCAGTGAAACTTTTGGGACCCAAGCCCCATGCCCCTAGTCGGCCTAGTGCCTACTGGAACGCCAGTGCCCAGTCGATTTCGCTCGTTTACATTAGCCTACGAGTGCCACGGCTTGCAAAACTTAAAATGTGACAATGTTCTTTTATATGTATAAACTTTCATTATAAAACCGTAATTTCAGTACGACATTATACTATTATTAGATTAGGAATTTAAGGAATCAATCACTGTAGTCTGTATATTTGATATAAAATAATTGCCTTTGTAAAGTCATTAGACAATGCTAATTAAGTAAGTTAACACATCTTTCGTCACGGTCTAATGGGGCCCCTAAAAGTCGCGGGCCCAAAGGCAGTTAATACTCTGCCTACTGGGTGTTCCGGGACTGCGTACGGTTTTATGATCAATGTGGACGCTTAGGAATACCATTAATCTAAATTTACAAAAAGAAGAATAACACATGTATTATTTTGTTATTTTTTATACAGCGTACTCACTTTTTTTAATACAGCGTACTCACATTTTTTAATACAAATTATTTGTTTTTATTATACATGTACATAGTGAAATACAATTGTCTTCACCCTCTATTCGATTTCTTGATCTGCGTTTGAGAGCAAGTTCGTTGAAATGCAAACGCCATGTCCCTTTTAAAACTGTTCCGCATCTTCTGTAATAAACGTTTGTCGGATGTCACGATTTTCGTATGTTTGACTTCTAAGAATCCCTAGAAAGAGTGGAAAGCATTTTTCTAATAAATATTCGATGCAACATACAATAATCCAGCGTCCAACAAATCCACAGCCCTGAGCCGGGGCGCTACCAACAATTTTCGTCGGGCTACACAAAAATGCATACATCCATACAGCGGTATTATAGGACATGCATGTGTATACAAAAAGCCCGTAGGAAGTATGTCTAATCGTTCGCACATAAAGGCAAATCATTCACCATTTTTAAATAAAAATATGTCTTCATTATCAAAATATAGTTATTTTGGTTCATTAAAGTTCAGTCAACATATAGCTGTGGTAGAATCCAGCGTTGCATATTTCAAGATATGCGATATTTGTTGTTGTTTTTTTTATCTTATCTATTTAACATAAAACATACAATTGAAATAATTTTAATTTTAATCACATAATGTGCAAAACGTATGCAGGGCGACCGACCATACTGTGTTTATACTGGATATGAATACGGAAGTTCCGTTCAACATGTGTTATTATAATATTAACTATTGTAGATAATTATGGGCAAATCAACCAGTGGCAAACATTAATTTTCCGTTGCAATCAATTAATAAATAGCAACACTAAGAAAAACATGTACTCGCGCGCGAATCAAGGTTTGCATAAGTGATTTAATAATTCATAATCGAATTATCCTCAGACCGTAATCATATTCATTCTATGGAAAACGTATAATATTAGGCGATCATGTGAACAGGTGGAGGCTCTTCAAACGACCAACAGTTTCATTCTTGCCTCTGGGCTCCGAGTGTCACGGCGATCAAGAAGAAGAAGAGGAAGAAGATGAAAACAGTAATTAAATTATAAGAGGGAAATTTTCATGTGCCACATATAAAGTATTTTAAATCAATTTGCTGAGGAATTAGGTACTTTGTTATAACGTCCAAAATATGAATAAACAACTATCGGTAAGTTGTAAAAAAAAAAAAGAAAAACACTAAAAACAATGCGCACAAATCGTGTTTTTAAATTTATAATTTTTAGTCATTATAATTAAATGATTGTATCGAAAACACAATCACAAAACGGTCTCTGCGGTTATGTGCAAAAACACATTATATATTATCTTGTACAGTTATAATGCAACACATACAAGTAATTATTATACAAACAAGGAATTTATATTTGGAAACAGTTCTAACTACATGTACTTAACGCGACTACTATTTAACTCGGTAAACCGTTTTGGGATGTTTCATTTATAATTAATAATTCGATGTTTGCGATTTACAAATAATTCAATTTTCATTTTAACATAATCTGTTTTGCCTCAATCTGAGGAAATTTACACAGTGATTCCATGAATGAAACAATATACATTATGTTCTTGTTGTGTACTTTAATCTACATACCGATTTTATAACGTGATTCATTTCATCGGTCTGCGCCACCCCGCAATTCCCCATTATTTCATCGGTCACGTTCTCTTCATGCTCATCTGAAAGAGGTAAATATAGTATAAAGAATACCCACATCCTTGTATCACAGTATATGTGTGTATATATTATGCAAACTGTATTTTTTTTTTAACATCCATGTATGTGTTGTTCTTTATAATACCGAAATTAGTACATTAAATTCAATCTCCCGATTACATAATCTATACTCTAAATCGCTTTTAATTTCACCAATTTATTTATACATGTATATGAGAGATCAATTATTATAATAACAAAAAATACATTTCATCCACTATTTCACTAAATTTCATTAATACAATTAAATGATTTACCTCATTTTAAAAGAAGCCTTAAACTGTTTGTAAAATGTTTCGTATTTTCTAATATAGCATAGTTTTGTAATGAGTTGTACGCTTGTGAGCTTCAATCGAGCATGTTTATCTATTACAAGATTAATTGAGATTATTAAACAATGCAATGTCGCAGCCATTGTCGAAAAACGTTTTATTTCCTTACGTTTACTATCAGACACAGATATTGTGTAGTATTTGCGAAAGATAGAGAGGATTGAACACTCTATCGGAAACGGCAGAAAGAACTTTTGTTTCCCCATTATAAAAAAAGTCTGAATTAATAAAATGATTGTTAAACGTGCAGCTGAAAATCGTTTTTGAGATAGAGGGAAGTTCATACATACGTACCGAAAGTGCTAAAGTACATTAATGTTATTATAGCATTATTTGCTGCAGGTTTTTCTAGACTTAATTTCGCACTTGTACGAGAGCTACTTTTTTGTATAAAAGAGTGAAATTATTCCCATTGACGAGGACGACATCAAAGATGTTGGTGATGATATGATTTGGCCGCGAAAAGTGATCGTGTATTTTGCCTCGTCATGTTCTGGCCAATCACTAATTTAAAAGTCTGATCCCCACGCGAAGCCCTTTTTGGTAGATTACACACATATAAATGTGATAAATGAAATCCTGTTAGTCAAACTAATGTGAACAAAGAAATATGACGTACCCTTTGGGTCAAATAGAAATCACCGCGGTGACAAAATTGTCACCGTGGTGACAATTTTTTCACTGCGGTCATAAATTTATCACTGCGGTGATATATTTGTAACTGCGGTGATACTTTGGACAAAAGGACACAAACATATGAAAAAACATATGAATAAAATTATCAACTATCCTTATTCATCCGTTTTGATTTTATTTTAAACTATTGTTAAATATTTAATTATTTTCTTGAAAAAATCTCGGTTTGTTACGGGGAAAATGGTTGAAAACTGATCCAAAGAAATAAATGTAACAGCAGGTATAAAAATATACCAACAGTTATAATCTGTCACCGCTGTGACAAAATTGTTACCGCAGTGAAAAAAATAGATATCACCGCGGTGAAAAAATTGTTACCGCAATGACAAAATTGTCACCGCGGTAACAATTTTTTTTACCGCGGTGATATCTATTTTAAGCTGTTTGCGTATTTGTACTTTTGACCCAAATGGTACGGCATAAAGAAATATGAAAAATAACATCCAACATTGCCTTCCGGACAGCCTGTAAATGTTCATCGAAAATGATTAACATTGATCTTTGTCCCATGCAATATACAATGTATATATGCTTGGTATATACCTTTAACATTGATCTTTGTCCCATGCAACATACAATGTATATATGCTTTGTATTTACCCTTCCAATGCGGTAAACCGTTTTATTAATTGGTTTTTGGTTTGTCCTTAGTGTTTTCTCTTCCTAAATGTATTTCAATTGGTCACTTGTCCCACATAAATTAAGTCATTATAAGAATTATCTCTTGCTGATGCAACTGGAATTTTACTTTGTAAATATGTGTATACCCACCGTTTGAAAATTCAGCATCTATGCATTTCTCTTCGTCATCCTCGCGGGCACCGGAAGCTCGTTCTTGATTTTCGGAAGCATTGGCGTCGCTGATATTCTCCTTTTCGTCGTTGCTGTGCACGCTAGAACCCGATGCAACATTTTTCCTCGGCAAGGCGCGCGAGATTTTATGTTTACTTGAACTACTTCCCATTATTGCTTTATGAAATAAGCTCATATGCCGTCGTTTAGAAACGACGTCTATGTCACGTAACGACGTTATTGTGTGACGACATTATGATCCCATGCTATGTTACGTGCGACTGTCTGATACAATTATCGAATACATACGGAATTAGTTGATTGTAATGTCCATCGTTATTCACATAATTGTGTCGTGTTCTGAGAAAACTGGGCAAAATATTATGCGTAAATTGTCATCCCAGATTAGCCTGTGCAGTCCGAACAGGCTAATCAGGGACGGCAATTTCCGCTTTTATGGAATTTTTCGTTTAAATATGTCTCTAATTAGCGAAAATCAAGTTTAGGCGGAAAGTGTCGTCCCGGATTAGCCTGTGCGGACTGCACAGGCTTATCTGGAATGACACTTTACGCACAAGCATTTTGCCCAGTTTTCTCAGAATACGCCACAATTATGCATGCGCGTGTGGGCGTTATTCGCAAAGTGAATATTAGTCAACTGCTGAATTAAAAATTTATATTAAAAACATTAACGTTTGGCCATTTTTTTAATTATGTGTTTTCACTTTTCCCTGATTTAAAGTTAAACGTTTATTTATATTAATAATTATTTCCGACAAAGACGTTTGCAGCCTTTGAACCCCACCACTTATCATACTGTTATTTTGTGCGATCTTTGATGCAATAATGTGTTGCAAATTTTGTTCCAAGTTCTCAAGGCTTACAGTTTATGTGTATGACGAACGATCAGGACATTGAACTAATAAATAAAAAAACAAACATGTAAATTGTTCACGTTCCAATTAGATATGACATGCCGCAAGAATGTCGACTTGCGTATTACCTATACACGTGCAAGGTAGTAATTTATGACACCGCTCGAAAAAACACCCTATTGCAAAACAAGCACTTACCACATGCAAATATTTGGATAACATATTAAATTACTACATTTAATAAATGAGATTTACTGTTCCCAAAGCTATCATAATATTAGCGCTTGTATTTTTAATACGACTTAACAAGTGCATTGTTCATATTTTCAATTAAAAATCATTAAAAGAATTTATCCCATCCGGTAGACTATTGACATTAGGTTAACTAATTTTTTATGCATACAATTTGCGTGGGCAAAACAGTTTTTTTATGACGACCGAAGCAAAGCCTTAATACATCGTGTTTTCGTATCGTCTTTCAGTTTAAATGGTGACATTGGTATAATTAAATATCGATGGTGTCGGTGGGAAAAAAATGGTATTTTCGAGTCCGTTTATGGGTAAAACCAGTGCTTTGTGTATTTTGCTTTTCATTCGGGTGCTTCCGAAATATGCATCGCATGCACTAACGATTTTCCGGATTCAATGTCGTGCATTGTAAATAACGTTTCTCCGATTGCCAAATTAAATTTGCCTTAATTTTAATGAATCGTTCTACAAGTAACATTAAGTAACCTGTTAGATATTATGGTATTAACATGTAAACGTATTTTTATCTATTTGTAAATGTTACAGAACAAACATGGCAAAACACAACAAAATTTGTTTAAAACACCGAATAGTGTCCTTATACTAGCAGAAATTAAGCAAGTTTTTAATATGTAAATAAATTAATAATTTAATATAGTTTTACATTGAACATAACAATTATTAAACTTTAAATAGATAAATTTTAGTTTGATAAGTGTCAAATATTATGTTATGTTGTATTTTATGTCAGTTTTTATGAGATTGTGATATATAGTCTCTAATAATTCGCTAAGAATGGCCACATTCATACATGCTATGCATCTTTGATTGTAATACGTGTTATGATGAATTGTGGATGAGACTTAAAGGGACTGTCCACTAGATTTTGGCATGTATT
>VMBQ01011422.1:7955-22949 GCA_007657795.1 Dreissena rostriformis | reverse complement strand
TGCTGCCAACGTAGCTCCCGACCAGCCTTTTGATTCGCACAGTCTTGTCAGGAGCTACTCTGTTTTCTATAAAGTCATGCACAATTTCGTGGTTTCATAAGGGGACAGGGTAGCTCCAGACCAGACTCCGTAAATGTGCAGGCTGGTCTGCAGCTATGCTGGCGGCATATGAAATAAGAACCATTTTTGCATGATGCCGCTTAAATCATTCTGAAGGTCAATATGAAAACATATTTGAGAACAAAAATGCACATACATAAAATTAACAACAACAGCACAAAATGGCACTAAAAACCGGTAACAAACACTTGTGTAAGTACACAAATGTTCAATGACATTATAAATAATACAAAAAATAATAAAGTTATTGTAAGACATTGGTGAATATGAACAAACTTCATCAGATTTTAAAGTATTCTGAGCATAATGTATATATCACACAAAAACTATTTTTACCAAGTTGAACTTTGTATTAAACCCCAAATGGGTTATTTAATCATTAAGTGCAATTTATATTACAACTTCAAAATTGAGAACAGAGAACTGAATGAGCCAATAGCTAAGCTGTCACAGTTCAATTTTGATATATAGTCACCATAACTAACACACTGGAACTTTTAATTGGTTCAACTTTTCATCCGTTGGATTGTATCCCATGTTCTTTCGTAACAAGAACATGTGAATGTCTTTGAATGTGGGTCGCTCACAGTCAGAGCGGTTCCAACATTCCACCATCATGTCATAAATCTCACGGGGGCTCACAATTGGCTGCTGTAGGAGCATCTGCTGTCCGTCGTTTCTGTAGAAATGTCCCGCATTGGCGATCACTTGATCATCACTGAGATTATCATAGGGCTGATCACGGGCGAAAGTCAATATTTCCCATAGCGTCACACCAAATGACCAGACATCCGACTTAGTTGTAAACTTGCCCTAAAAGAGTATAGCAGAGAATATAATTTATCTAGTAAATTTTTGTGTATTTTTCCTTAAATACTGTTAATAATTTTGCCCAGTACTTTCATAATTTCCTACAGTAATTAGTTTCCAGAACACAAAATAAGTATGTAATGAGGGCCCAACACAGTTTATATCTCAAAAGAGTCTGCCCCTCCCTTCCCTTTATAATCAAATTGTATAACAAAATTTGACGTATCATTATAATTTTCTCATTTAAATTTAAAAGTTGAAAAAACTAAATTCTATTTGAACAAAACTTTCAAATCCAAATTTTAAAGAATGTTTTGTTTAGTATTACATGTTTTCAAGACTTCAAGTACCTCTGTGAAAATAACCAGTGACATGAACACATTTAATACACTCTTAACCAGGGTCCAAATTTTAACTGTTGTATCTGCCATAGAAATGCCAAGCTCTTACACCAGTGTAACATTTCAAAACTTCAACAATATTAAGTTACCCACTAAACTTAGATTAATGGTGTGAGCCCAAGTAAAGTTTTGACGTCACTTTACCAGTAGAATTGACTCCCAGGCCATCCATCTTATCGGAAGCACTGCCCGTCCCTCAATCTTGTAATAGTCTGCGCTGTACAGGCTCCGACTCATCCCAAAGTCAGAAATCTTGATCGTGAAGTTCATGCCAACGAGGCAGTTGCGTATGGCGAGGTCGCGATGCACCATGTTTAGAGACTCGAGGTACTTCATTCCCGAGGCAATTTGGGACGCCATGTAGATCAGGCAGCCGTAACTGAAATGTGCCATAACCAGTGTATGGGCTGCTTAGTCTATATAAAAGTGGATTGCTTTGATTAAAAGTGGATTGCTTTGATTAAAAGTGGATTGCTTTGATTAAAGGTGGATTGCTTTGATCATACGTGGATTGCTTTGATTATAAGTGGATTGCTTTTATTATAAGTGGATTGCTTTGATTAAAGTGGATTGCTTTGATAATAAGTGGATTGCTATGATTAAAAGTGGATTGCTTTGATTATGAGTGGATTGCTTTGATTATAAGTGGATTGCTTTGATTATAAGTGGATTGCTTTGATTATAAGTGGATGNAATCAAACATTATTGGCACTTGAGTGTTTACAAGGTTTTTGTAAGATTTGGACCTCGTGACCAAGATTTTGACCCCACATGACCCAATGTCAAACTTTGCCTTGATATCATCAAGAAAAACATCCTGGTCAAGTATCATCATTATTTGACCAAAACTATGGCCTCTAGTGCGTTTACAAGTTTTTTTTTAAGATTAGACCCCATGACCTAGATTTTGTCCCCACATAACCAAACATCAAACTTGGCCTAGATATTGTCCAGACAAACATCCTGGTCAAGTTGCATCATTATTGAACCAAAAGTCTGATGTATGCAGTGTTTACGAGGTTTTTGTAAGATTTGACCTGGTGACCTATACTTTGACCCCTCAAGACCAAACATGAAACTTTGCTTACAAAAATAAATATTATGACCAAGATTCATAAAATCTGAAACAAAATTGTGACCTCTAGAGAGTTTAGAAGGATTTTGTATAATATATTGAAAATGTTGACAAGGGCAATAAATTGGCATTTATTATGCGATTTTGCTCATTATCAAACTTGACTGAGATCTTGTGGCCATTATTGCTTCTCAGCAACTTTGATAAAGAATGCTTGAGAAATGTGAATGCTAGAGTGTTTACAAAACAAATGTGGACGGACGACGGACAAAGACCGATCCTTAAACCTCACCTGAGCTAAAAAGTGTGTTTTTTTCACCGATCTGAGCCATTTTCCAACTTGTCTGAGATATCAACAAGAGCACCGCATAGTAAAGTGAAACAAGTGATGTGTTTGTGAAATACTATGTCCCCTTTTGAGCGATTTTGACCCATATATTTGACCTTTGACCTTGAAGGATGACCTTGACCTTTCACCACTCAAAATGTGCAGCTCCATGAGATACACATGCATGCCAAATATCAAGTTGCTATCTTCAATATTGCAAAAGTTATGGCCAATGTTAAAGTTTGTGCAAACCAACAAACAAGCCAACAAACAAACCAACAAACAGGGCAAAACCAATATGTCCCCCAGTATAGACTTGGGGACATAAAAATACACATTTAAATACTATTCATTAAATTACTTTAAATGGCAACCTTAAAGCCTTCTAAACTTTTGACCTCTGTGAGTGACTCAGGTAAAGTGTCCCAGAGTTTAATGCTATTGAAAGAAAAAGATTTTGAACTATGGCATTTAAACTTGGGTAAACAATACCCACCCTTTGTACTAAGCCTAGTGCTGTAATTATGCATAGAATCTTGGGAAACAAAGTGTTCCTCATGTAATCTGGAGAACGGCCATTTCTAATTTTGAAGACATGACATAACATTATTTGATTAACTCTCATGTGAACTGGTAAACAGTTGAAGGACTTAAAGTGAGATTGGTCAATATGTGCTCTAAAATCAAGGTCAAGAACAAACCTAATTAACTTATTTTGACAGGTTTGTAACTTATTTCTTAAAGTCTGAGTTATACAATTATACCAAACAGAACAAGCATATTAATCATAATGACACTGAATCAGTGACATTACAAGAAGTTTCTTTGTATGCAAAGTAGGGAACTCTTTCTTACGATAAAGGAATGTTCACCTTTAATTGGCCTTCTTCAAAACAGACTCAGCCATTGAGCAGAAAGAAAGGTTTTGGTCAAGGGTAATTTTAAGATACTTAACGGATGATGTAGAAGCAATGAGTGTACATTTACAAGATATATCAATGCTTGGTTGTGACCTAAGTTTTTGCTTGGACCCAAACACAATTGATTCAGTTTTACCTAAGTTCAATGACAACTTATTGTAAATCAGCCATTGGCTAACCAAGTTCATATCATCTGTTAGTGCCTTTTCAACATCAAGTTCACTTTTACCAGTTACAATGATTCCAGAATCATCAGCATATAATAACAATTTATTTTTAACCACAGCTGACATATCATTCACGTAAATTAAAAAAAGAAGTGGTACAAGGATTGAGCCTTGGGATACACCACAGGTAATACTGGCCTTAGAAGAAAAGGTACCTGAAAGTGTACCATCAGTTGATTGCTTTGATTATAAGTGGATTGCTTTGATTATAAGTGGATTGCTTTGATTATAAGAGGATCGATTTGATTATAATTGGATTGCTTTGATTATAAGTGGATTGCTTTGATTATAAGTGGATTGATTTGATTATAAGTGGATTGCTTTGCAGGGACCAAAACTAAGCTCGCATACTCACAAAATGCGAGCAAGATTTATGGATAGCGAGTTGAAAAATATAAAGCTTGCAATTTTCTGCGAGTAGAAATTTCAGATTTCTCAAACCTGTTTTTCCATAAATCCTTTAAGTATTGAAAAGATAATTACTTTCTATAATCACGACATTTATTTTTCGGAACAAAGAATTCATACCTCGCATCTTTATTTGAAATGGGTAACCCCCAACATGCTCGCGTCAAGAATTTCCAAGATGACGGTGGTGTCAAATTTGCTATGTGCATGACGTAATAAAAGGCCTCGTTTTCCGCATAAACTAACACAAATAAAGGAATCATCTGTATCATTCATTCGGTATGTACTTATTTTATTTTAAATTAAAAAGTTTATTGTTAAAAACGTACAATTGTCTGTAATTTCCGCATTAATTAACTTTATTAAGATTCGCTCCACTCGCGAAAAAAAGTTTTCAAACAATTGAATTTTACAAAATTAATTTTATCTGTTTCATGTATTGCAAAGAATAAACTATTATTTTGAATTCATGTTAAGTCAACACTCAATTTATAACACAATTATTGAATTTTTACGCAATATATAACTAGGAGAAAGTTTAATGAACTTAAACATGTTTTTGCCGAGTTAAAAACGTACTAAAGACGTTTCGTACCACATCAAATGAGGCGTTATTATTTCAAAGTGCATGGTCAATATTTCGTTTTTCTAAATTAAATACATTTAAATAAGAACTCAATATGATTAAAAAATTGTTTCATCATTATAAAATATATTTTATAGTAATCATGGATTGGACAAAAGTGATTGTTTATATTTAAGAAATTAATGTCTGACTTTTTAATATTATTTATGTAATACTAGTTAGCAGTATTTATATATTATTTTGTATAATTAATGCAAATACTTGATTAGCATTTCATTAAAATGTTATTGTTTTTCAGATGCAATCATGCTGGGTCCATACTGTCAGGCCATCGGTTTAGATGAAATCGCAATTGACAACAACACTTATCCAGATGTTGAAAATATAAACAATGGAGTTGTTTCAAATAAAAAATATAAAAAATCCCAAATTGCGAGTAAGTTTTTCATTTTGCAAGTGAAAAAAAATCAACTTGCAAAAAAATGTAAGTGCCTTAATGGGTTAAATTTAGTCCCTGCTTTGATTATGAGTGGATTGCTTTGATTATAAGTGGATTGCTTTGATTTTAAGTGGATTGCTTTGATTATAATTGGATTGCTTTGATTATAAGTGGAATGCTTTGATTATGAGTGGCTTGCTTTGATTATGAGTGGATAATAAGTGGAATGCCTTGATTATAAGTTTATTGACTTGAATATAAGTGGATTATATGTGCATTATTTTTATTATACGTTGATTTATTTAATTGTAAGTGGATTTCTTTGATTATAAGTGGATTATACTTTTATTTATTTGAATATAAGTGGATTATAACTGGATTGCTTTGATTATAAGTGGATTTCTTGGATTATAAAAGGATTACAAGTTTATTGATTTGAATATAAGTGGATTATAAGTGCATTGATTTTATTTTACGTGGATTTTTTCAAATGTAAGTGTAATGATTTTTATTACAAGTGTAGTCTGTTACATACACAACAGCAGTCTGTGCCTTACCTGAGTATTTGAGCGTTGATAGCCTGTGCCTCACCTGAGTATTTTAGCGTTGATGGTTTGTGCCTTACCTGAGTATTTGAGCGTTGATAGCCTGTGCCTCACCTGAGTATTTTAGCGTTGGTGGTTTGTGCCTTACCTGAGTATTTGAGCGTTGATAGCCTGTGCCTCACCTGAGTATTTTAGCGTTGGTGGCCTGTGCCTCACCTGAGTATTTGAGCGTTGATGGCCTGTGCCTTACCTGAGTATTTGAGCGTTGATAGCCTGTGCCTCACCTGAGTATTTGAGCGTTGATAGCCTGTGCCTCACCTGAGTATTTTAGCATTGATGGCCTGTGCCTAACCTGAGTATTTGAGCGTTGATAGCCTGTGCCTCACCTGAGTATTTTAGCGTTGGTGGCCTGTGCCTTATCTGAGTATTTGAGCGTTGATAGCCTGTGCCTCACCGGAATATTTTATCGTTGATGGCCTGTGCCTTACCTGAGTATTTTAGCATTGATAGCCTGCGCAGAGGGCGTCTCCAGCACGTGGTCAAGCAGGAACTGGTTGAGGTCTCCGTACTTCATGTACTCAACGATCATACACAGGGGCTCCTCACCGGTACACACGCCCAGCACACGCACGATGTTGGGGTCTCGTAGCTGAGACATGATCTTGATCTCCTTCAGGAAGTCCTTCCTGGAAATCAACGAATAAATAATGAGCAGGAATCTGGGAAAATGGGGCTTAATGCATGTGCGTAAGTGTCGTTCAAGATTATCCTAAGGATTATCGAAGATAAAAGTTTCGGCTATTATTTATTTTTTCGTTTAAAGGAAGTCTCTTCTTTGCAAAAATTCAGTTAAGGCGGAGAGCGTCATCCCTGATTACAAGCATGCATTAAGTCCAGTTTTTCCAGAGCAATGCACATGTGTGTATCTTCATTTTTTGGACATCCAAGGCAGAGTTACTTAATACTTTAACAGACAGTCAAGCTAACTGCCATTATTTCAAGATCAATATTGTTTGTGCAAATTAAATGGTAAAACTTTAAATATTTTTTTATTGTTAAGAAATACATATGCTCGAACATTTTGCAAAGATTGGATATGAATCTCCACTCCAAGATGACTGTGTGCCTACCAACCTAGCTTTGTCCCCTCCCAACCTAGACCACTTAGTGTCAACCAACCTGGCTCTGTCCTCTGCATTGGTTCTGAGTATTTTCACTGCGACGAGGCACGGTCGGGACAGTGTGCGGTTCAACATGAAATCCTCCTCCACGAAGTGACTCATGTTCACTGCATCACAAAGGTGAACCTACCAAGGAATGGATTGATAAATATAACAGGGTTGCAGGAGACTATTGAAATTTTCATTTTTCTTAAAGAAAACAACAGTATCCAAGTTTTGCATATTTTACACAATTACAAAGATTATTAGAAATGTTATTAAAATTGATAACACCTTATGAGATTGTTTCTGTTCTTGCCCAATATTTTGCGTATCTATGTTATTTAAGTTTTCTTTAACTGCATGGGGCTAATATTTAATGATTCCAATACCTTAACAATAATATAAGCCAATGATTTACTTTGATTTATCTGGTTCAATTTAAAGAAATTCCCTTGCATATAAACAAGAAGTGCATATAACAAATTTTCAGGATCCTAATTCAGTTAACACTGATGTGATAGTTGTATACTCAATTATTGAGTTAAAGTAAGATAACAAACAAAGTAAGATTGCTCTCCCCTGCAAGTCAGATAACAAACACAGTAAGATTGCTCTCCCCTGCAAGTCATATAACAAACACAGTAAGAGTGTTCTCCCCTGCTAGTCAGATTACAAACACAGTAAGAGTGTTCTCCCCTGCAAGTCAGATTACAAACACAGTAAGAGTGCTCTCCCCTGCAAGTCAGATAACAAACACAGTACGAGTGTTCTCCCCTGCAAGTCAGAAAACAAACACTGTAAGAGTGTTCTCCCCTGCAAGTTAGATTACAAACACAGTAAGAGTGCTCTCCCCCACAAGTCAGATAACAAACACAGTAAGAGTGCTCTCCCCTGCATACCTCTCCAAACTGCCCCTGTCCCAACACCTCGATGAAGCGTAGGTTCTCCCTAGGGAATTCGTTGACAGAAACTTCAATGCTGAGAAGCAGTTCTGCATTGGGAACTGCATACACGTTGTTGCCACTCACACCCTGTCAAATAATAATATTATTCTTGTTTTATCCATATTATGAAAAAACAATCTTGTGTTAGAGTTGAAACACACATTTTTTATAGAAAGGTTCAGTAAAATTATACCCCAAGCTTTTGTGCCAAAGTAATACCTTGTTTTCTATTTATCAAATCATAATTTATGTCTTTATTTTGATAAAAAAATAAATAGATAAAACTACTGTTTCGCCCGCAGAGAGGGTATATTCAGGACCTTAAATTATAACCAATGAAAACTCATAATGATTTTTTTTTTTAATCACATTTTTTTATTGGTGTCAGTATTGTAAGCCGATGATTTTTTTTAATCAAGAATAATCAAAAGTATGCTAAAACATCTGATGCCTAAACTTGCCTGCAGGGAAGGTATTTTGGTGACCTGTGTGCTTATATACTTGCCTGCAGGGAAGGTATATTGGGGACCTGTGTGCTGATAATGTCGGCTGCTGCGTACAGGGCGTCATACTGCGGGGGTGGCTTGTCCAGGTTGTTCTGTTTGCGGGCCTGCGGGTAGGTCATCAGGGCGGACTTGGTGACATCGGGGACAGCGTAATCCCGGCTTTCTGCTACAATAGGGAATATTGAGATATTGAGATGATTGTCAAACATAGGCCCATGACTATGATTAAACTTGAGATAAATGTTGGTTTTCATTTTGAATATTAAATCCATCAGAATGAAATCTTGCGCATTTTCTGGGGTCATTATTTTATGAGAGTTTTTTCTGTGATTGATTAGTGTTGCAGTCCTTGGACCATCGCCTGTAGCCACAAAGCTTTTGAACGAAAGTCATAGCAACCCCTAAAAATTCTAATATCAATATATTTCCATGAGAAGACCTAAGTTGTGTACTGCTAATTGAAAGATATTTGAATATGAAGCATTTTTTGGATTGTTAACTTATTGAAAGAAAATAGAAACAAAATGAAATTACAATGAAAAAGTCAAATAAAGGTTTTTTCATATTTCAAGTACATTTCCTGGGTAGAAACACACTGAGTACTGGATGCTATCAGACAGAGTTCAAGCCAACAATCTCAAAGACAGTATCAAACTCATGACCTCCCAGTACACATGCAGACATCGGCCATTACACCACTAAAAATTATTATGATATGATCTTCTTCATTACTAAGAGAACCCATTTACATATTTGACTCCATAGTTATTACAGAAATCATATTCAACATTAAATTTCTCACTTCTAAAAACTGTTTAGTGGCATTAAACATTCTGCAACAAAAACTCAAACTAATAATTTTTGTTAGTCAGGTACATAATTATATTATGCAGCAAGAAGGAAATGTTCATGCACGCAGAGCTCTACATGAGGTTTTCTTGAGGAAAGGCAGATGTGAAAGTATTTCCACAACTATCAATTTGCCATATTCAAATTGTTTCACTATAGGGGAGGTTGGTTTGTTTGTTAGTTTTTGTGTGCGTGTTATTTTCAACAGTATTTCAGTCACATCACAGCAGTCAGTCAAACCACTCACACTATTCTTGGGTTAAGTTATACACCAATGCACATATTGATGCCAGTAACTGACAACTGCCCTAATTGAATCAGAAGAAGGGGGAGAATGGCAGTTGAAAGGATTTCATGACCAATCCCCAAACAAGTAATGTGGATGGTTTGGAATTGAACCAAATAGCACTGTACCAACTCAGCTAGCTGGCCGACACTATAGGTGAGGATTGTGTCAGTGAGGTTACAAATGACTAGATGTGACTGGAACCAAAGCTGGCATAACTTCTACCCACCGTGGGTGTGGTGCTAGTTTGTGAAGGATGAAATCATGTCAAAGGGTTTATTCTATTCAATAACATTGTTATGTACTCATAATTTCTTGTTCAAATTATGAATAAGAGCAAAATGAATTTCTTGTAAGCAGAAACACTGAGTAATTAAAGACCAAACAAAAACTGTTTATTGTTCACACTATTCATAACTTTTATTAATAGAACTATGGAAGATGTTATACTTTATGGAAAATTGTCAAGCGGTGTATTGAACCCTTTCTAGCCAAGACGTGAAAGAAAATGAAGCAAGAGGTTGAATAGCTTTTAAAGACAACTGCTAGGTTTAATTTTTATTACCAGGTCCTGTGTGAGGCATAGAATAGAATAGAATGGCAAGGTTCCATTACCCCCCGAAAATTGATCATCATTTTTTTGCTTTTACCAACATTTTTAAAACACCTTCATACATATACAAAATTGAAATAATTCTATAACTTGATTAGTTTTTCTTCTTCTTCTAACACATGTATGTCTTCATGATTATAAATATAAAATTAACATGAGCATCATTTCACCCCAATCCATCTATTCCCATGCCAGACCGTGTTCCCTTCAATTCCCAAGCCATCTATTCCCATGCCAGACCGTGTTCCCTTCAACTCCCAAGCCATCTATTCCCATGCCAGACCATGTTCCCTTCAACCCACATCCATCTATTCACATGCCAGACCGTGTTCCCTTCAACTCCCAAGCAATCTATTCAGATGCTTGACCGTGTTCCCTTCAACTCCCAAGCAATCTATTCACATGCCAGACCGTGTTCCCTTCAACTCCCAAGCAATCTATTCAGTTGCTTGACCGTGTTCCCTTCAACTCCCAAGCCATCTATTCCCATGCCAGACCATGTTCCCTTCAACTCCCAAGCAATCTATTCAGATGCTTGACCGTGTTCCCTTCAACCCACATCCATCTATTCACATGCCAGACCGTGTTCCCTTCAACCCAAGCCATCTATTCCCATGCCAGACCATGTTCCCTTCAACCCAAGCCATATATTCCCATGCCAGACCATGTTCCCTTCAACCCAAGCCATCTATTCCCATGCCAGACCATGTTCCCTTCAACCCAAGCCATCTATTCACATGCAAGACCGTGTTCCCTTCAACTCCCAAGCAATCTATTCACATGCTTGACCGTGTTCCCTTCAACTCCCATGCACCAAGCAGAACCAGTCTTATACCTGGTGAAGGTAATTCCGGGAGGTCAGTCAGATTTGGGGCCATGCTGCCCCTATTTACGATAACTGAGTTCTTTGGTTCGCGATAACCATTGTGCTTGGGGCATTCTGTAAATGTTTAAGTCAAAAACATTTCACCAAGAGATATTGTTGTATACATCAATTTATACTCACCATAAATAAGTTCTTGTTCTACACAAGAACTAAGATTTTACTTTAAACAAAAACAAATTGGATTCTGTAACAATTAAATTACCTAACTTAAAGGGAATACGNAATGTACTAATAATACAACTCCTGATAGCCAATATACAGATCAGATACAATGTACTAATAATACAACTCCTGATAGCCAATATACAGATCAGATACAATGTACTAATAATACAACTCCTGATAGCCAATATACAGATCAGATACAATGTACTAATAATACAACTCCTGATAGCCAATATACAGATCAGATACAATGTACTAATAATACAACTCCTGATAGCCAATATACAGATCAGATACAATGTACTAATAATACAACTCCTGATAGCCAATATACAGATCAGATACAATGTACTAATAATACAACTCCTGATAGCCAATATACAGATCAGATACAATGTACTAATAATACAACTCCTGATAGCCAATATACAGATCAGATACAATGTACTAATAATACAACTCCTGATAGCCAATATACAGATCAGATACAATGTACTAATAATACAACTCCTGATAGCCAATATACAGATCAGATACAATGTACTAATAATACAACTCCTGATAGCCAATATACAGATCAGATACAATGTACTAATAATACAACTCCTGATAGCCAATATACAGATCAGATACAATGTACTAATAATACAACTCCTGATAGCCAATATACAGATCAGATACAATGTACTAATAATACAACTCCTGATAGCCAATATACAGATCAGATACAATGTACTAATAATACAACTCCTGATAGCCAATATACAGATCAGATACAATGTACTAATAATACAACTCCTGATAGCCAATATACAGATCAGATACAATGTACTAATAATACAACTCCTGATAGCCAATATACAGATCAGATACAATGTACTAATAATACAACTCCTGATAGCCAATATACAGATCAGATACAATGTACTAATAATACAACTCCTGATAGCCAATATACAGATCAGATACAATGTACTAATAATACAACTCCTGATAGCCAATATACAGATCAGATACAATGTACTAATAATACAACTCCTGATAGCCAATATACAGATCAGATACAATGTACTAATAATACAACTCCTGATAGCCAATATACAGATCAGATACAATGTACTAATAATACAACTCCTGATAGCCAATATACAGATCAGATACAATGTACTAATAATACAACTCCTGATAGCCAATATACAGATCAGATACAATGTACTAATAATACAACTCCTGATAGCCAATATACAGATCAGATACAATGTACTAATAATACAACTCCTGATAGCCAATATACAGATCAGATACAATGTACTAATAATACAACTCCTGATAGCCAATATACAGATCAGATACAATGTACTAATAATACAACTCCTGATAGCCAATATACAGATCAGATACAATGTACTAATAATACAACTCCTGATAGCCAATATACAGATCAGATACAATGTACTAATAATACAACTCCTGATAGCCAATATACAGATCAGATACAATGTACTAATAATACAACTCCTGATAGCCAATATACAGATCAGATACAATGTACTAATAATACAACTCCTGATAGCCAATATACAGATCAGATACAATGTACTAATAATACAACTCCTGATAGCCAATAGACAGATCAGATACAATGTACTAATAATACATTTCATAAGATAAAGGATATTGTAAAAATAATCCAAATTATTTGCCTGTTTGTAAAACATAACTATTTTTATATTATATTTAGAAAAATATTATAATAAAATGTCTACCATGGCAGGTATTCACTAAGCTCATTAACTTGAAACCTTAACTTGTGATTTACTCAAAGAAAAATTTTATATTCAATTTGTTATTATAAAATACATTGTTTTCCAATTACAAAAGAATAAAATGTAATCATTTTAGCAATATAAACTTGCTAAAAGCATATAAATGTAAAAGGAAAAAGCATAAATAACCATAGAATTAAGGTATTTTATGAGTTAAAAGAATATCCTCAATTTTTCCCAAGGCGCTGTGTGACTACAGGCCAAGGGTAGAAAAAATAAAAATCAATGGAAAACTTGGCTTAATGCATGTGCAGAAAGTGTCATCCAAAATTAGCCTGTGCAGTCAGCACAGGCTTATCAGCAACAACCATTACCGAATAAACTGGATTTTCGTTAACCAGAGACTTCCTTTAAACGGAAAATTCCATCAAAGTGGAAAGTGTCGTCCCAGATTAGCCTAGGCAGTCACTTACGCTTAAACTTGATTTTTGTTTACAAGAGACTACTTTCAAACGAATAATTCCATAAAAGCAGAAAGTGTCTGCACAGGCTATTCAAGGACAACACTTTACGCACATGCATTTTTATAAGCGCAGTTTTCCCAGAACAAGGCTCAGTGCATGTCTCACCATTGCAGCATTCCCTGTCAGACTCGCGCTCTGTTAGAGGCACCCCATTGTACATGTGTCCATTGACCACCTTGCCGTTGTTGTGGGTCCCACGCAGGTCAGACATGTTCAGCGCAATCTGGTTGTGTGTATCCGCGATGGCAGTCTTCATGAGATGGTTGTTGTTCTTCTTCTTCCGCCGGTGTCGACACATGATGAATATCACTATGGCGATGAGGATGGCAATGAGCCCGGCCAGAGAACCGATGATGATACCGATGATGTTACTTCCTGGCGTCTGCTGCTTGGGAGCTTTCTCTGGCTCTACATTTCCTGCATGTGGACCTGTTGATAGACAATTACAGTAAGCATGAATTTCATGTAATTTGTAAATATGGCGTTCACATTTATGGCACATGCAATAAACAAGAGGGCCATGATGGCCCTGAAGCTCTCACTTGATTTTGAGGAAAACCAATTATTGCAAATTGACCTGGTGATCTTGTTATTGGACACATGTGACCCACATGCAAATTTGACCTAGTTCTTATTAAGATAAATAATCTAACCACTACTAATCAAGATTGAGTCATAAATGTGGCCTCTAGAATGATAACAAGGTTTTCTAAGATTTGACCTGGTGACCTAGTTTTTTGAACACACATGAACAAGATTAAAACTTGGCCTTGTAATTTTGAAGATAAACATTCTGATAAAGTTTCATCAAAATTGGCTGAAAAATATGGCCTCTAGTATGATAAGGACACTCCTCCCTCAGATGAGCAATACATACTTAACACATTCCTATCATGTCATAATCATTGAATCAACACCTCTTAAGCTATTGCCTGCATAAACCGTATGAGACGTCACTCCTTTTACCTTTTGGTGTAACACCTAAATGACCTCGTTACAGGTGACACTAAAAAACTGGACATCACTTCTCACCCATACCTTTGCCTTCCTTGTTAATGGTCAGCTCATGTTCGTAGTACTTGTCCTCAGGTTTGGGGGGCACCAACGGGGGTTTCAAGGTCGCAGGGGGAACCTCCTCTGTGAAGTTGCCCGTTGCAGGCTCTGATTGGACATACATTGCAGAATATTCTGACTAGGTGTATGTACTTTATTATAATATTACATTACAATTTAATGATTATCAATAAAAGGGGATTTTTCAGTTGTCATATATAATGATCCTAAATTTATAATTTCTGTTTAATTAATTATTTTTATTATTTATGAAATTTCTTCTTTTTTTTTTCAGTAATGGAAAAAAAATAATTGAACAAGACTATTGCCAAGCAATGATGTCCCCTACCGACTCCACCATTGTCAGAAATGTTTTTTTT
>VMBQ01011421.1:0-22931 GCA_007657795.1 Dreissena rostriformis | reverse complement strand
CAAGCTTGTGTCCGCTCTCTATTTCAAGTTTTTTTCATCCGATCTTTATCAAACTTGGTCAGAAGTTGTATCTAGATGATGTCTAGGTCAAGTTTGAAAAACTAGGTCATGGGGTCACTTAGTTCGTTTGTTAACAATCAGCATTAAAAACCTGGTTTTGTGACAATTTTGTCCCTTGTTTATAATTATATTGTGGTAAGAGTGAGTCGGTAAGTTAGAGACATGAGATTTCATTATTTAATATACGTCCATTTCTTGATAACTTTGTTTATCTTGCGGCTACACAATCCAATGCTGTTAAATCTAAAATTGAGTGATAGTTTTCAGGTCTGTGTTTACAATTAAAAAATTATTCTTTAGCTATGTACACTGGGTAATTAAGAAAATTATATGCCAAAAATAAATATACAAAAGGCATGCGTATATACCAAAACAAATATATAGCGAACGATGCGGAAATGTGTAAGATGAGAATGTTACTTGAAAAGGGAGATTATAAATTTGCTCTAAAAACAAACATAAAAATAAAATAAAATGTTTTCTTTAAAGGTTGGGCATAGAAATAATGTTTTGATTATTGATTAATATTATTCTGCCAAAAAACATTGTGATATTAACACACAATAACGATTTGTCAAGTTAAAGGCTGACAGTTCCAAACGCGGGAAAATATGATATCGTTATCAGGGATGGAAGTAAGTGGGGCTCGATTGGTCATTGTCGGCTCGGGTACTACTTACATGTACCCCGGGTACTCTTAAGTATACTTACATGTACCCCGGGTACGGTAAATATACTTTAAAGTACCCGGTCGATATGAGAATGTACCGGAGTTGTGTTCCCGCCCAAAATCCGATGTCGTAAAACGCGATTCCGATTACAGTAAAACGATATTGTTTATCTTAAACAAACTTCTCTTTTAAAAACCTGCATCAACATGCTCTTTGAGTATGAGTTTCGATAATATAGAGGCCATTTAACAGAAAATTGACATAAATGTGAACATAATTACTTTAAAAAAAATAACCGATTTAGAGTTAAAACACCCGGGTACGTTTTAGTATAATTACCGTACCCGGGGTACATGTAAGTATACTTAAGAGTACCCAGGGTACTTTTAATTAGTATCCGAGCCGAGAATAACCAATCGAGCGTTAGTGGATGCCCGTGAGCCCGGGGCAAGTAGATTTTTGCCTGGGCAATTCCATTTCAAAAGTTGATAGTCCAGCCGGGCAACTTAGTTTTTTTAAAGCTTAAAACAATTCAGTACAAAAAAAAAAATGAATTACCATTTACCACCATGGATCAATAATAGTTAAATAGCATTCATTATTAAGGAATATAAAATGATTCAAATCTTTGGGGTAAAATTACGATACGAATTTAAATAAAAACTCAGAATCAATAACGAGACAAATTGACAGATAAAAACGTTAAAATAGTTGAGACATGAGTCATGATATCGATACATTTAGCACTATTATTAGTAAATCATTACTTTCATTAACTACTTGCCTCTGTTTAATTTGTCGGCCAGCTTGCTTTTTTGACATAAACGCGGGAAATCATGTGATATTTGATGACGTTTTTCGACTGGTTCGCGATTTTCAAGATCGTACGCTTAACTAAAATCTTAGCTGCGATTCGATACTTACGACGGCGTTCATAAAACGGGTATTAGCGGATCGTAAATGAAATCGTTAGTCAAGGATTTAAGATAAGATCCGCTAAGATAAGATATGTTGATAAAACGGCCTTCTGGACATCGTATTTGGTAAACGAAAAACAACAAACTTGATATAAAAATAATATTTTTATCGATCATGATCAAGTGGTTTGTAATGAAGGGAGTGTTTTGATGACATCTGCACAACACTGTGCGGTCAATCTATGTGCGGAGGTTGTGTTGTCTTAACACAAAAAAGAGTTGTGGTCTCAATGCTTTCACATTTAATGAATTATCGGAAGACTGAAAAAATTGCCCGCAAAACAAACATGAGTTCCTTCAATTCCGTTCCATTCCATTCATATACAAATCATATTTTAACACGTTTAATGTGTCATTAATTTGCATTTACTTCAAGCACATGGAACATGTTTTATACATAGCCGTGAAATACAACGTGTGATCATTCGTTCAATTTCACAACTGTCACTTCCAAACATAAACGCATACTTAAGAATTATAAAGAAGCGTTAGATTTTCACCAAATCCGTTGCATTACCATTTTAAAGGTGATATATACAAAGTTACGTCCTTAACGGCCATGTTAATGCTAAACGAACCTAGTACTTTCCATCATACATATAATGGTAGTGGATATATCAGAAAGACTAGTTCGTTCACAACGGCAAACAACTAAACATGTTTCATAAACGTAGCTTAAGAACCCTTTGAGTTAGCACATGATCTTTGGTCCGTATTTAAAAGCCTTATTAAGGCGAAATAAATCAGGAAGAATGCATAAACTGATTATTTCCAATAAAAACGAGAACATTACAAGAAAACGAAATACGGCTTTTGAAAGCATAAATTACTGGACTTTGCAAAGAAATTTGCACTTACAACTAAGGTTAATATTTCCAATATGAGCTTTGTGAATACTGGTTCTGATTCGGACGGACGGACCTGGGGTAGACCTACAGCCGGTGAAACCGGTAGGGGACTTCAAAACAAATCAACCATCGTTTAATGTACAGAAATAATAATCTTTATTAAAAACGCTCATGAAATGTTAATGCATATAATTATCAAACTGTTTTGTCGGAAGAGAGTTTTCTACTTGCCGGGGATCAGACGCAATGAAATAATATATGGTTCATCCCAAGTGAACTTTTTTAAAAGTAACGATGAGGTAAACAAAGTAATTAACTATATCTACAAATATAATTTTCATTCGTACCACGTTTTTAATTAGTTTCTGTCCTTTAACAAGATAGACGCGAAAGGAAAATAATGTAATATCAAAAGGCCAGACTTTTCTTTAAAAGTTTTAAGATCTAAAAAAAAGGTATACGTTTATTAACAATTAAGCCCATTACTCAGAATAATAATACATTGCCTTTAATTTTATTATGGGTTATTGATGGTTGATTCAATACAAACGTGTGATATTCAATTACAACATCATCATAAACATATTTCACGCACACTTGCCAATTTTGCATGAACATTTTAAAACGTGACAAATGCGTTTTTTCAGATCCAGGAAGACGTGAAAATGAAACCCAAACATCAAAGCGGGGCAGCTGACGCTACTTTTTAATCATAATGCTAATGATGAATAGGATGATGACAATTATTAGTTTATTGATTCATTTTATGAAATTACTAATACTTACTTATACAGGAGATTTGCATTAAATTAATTCCCACAGATTTTTTCTACCTTGCGGCCAAGCGCAGAGATCTGCGCTAGACCGCTTTAAGGCTAATGCAATATACAAAATCTACATATGCGCAGATACCGTGTTTTGTGCTACAAGTAATACACGATAAACAAACAAAACATATTTGCTGAAATTAATGTGAATTATTATTTCCTTGCTAATTTCACGGCGCGGTGTGATTTCTTTGCGTTTCTTTAGATGCATTTAGATCATTACTTAAGCATTGATCAGTTTTAAAAAGAGTAAATGTTTACAAGTCCGTTTGTAATATTATTCAGGTGTAATGATTTGTTTTTGTGTGGAAATGACATGTATTTTTTAGTGTTTATATACAATGGCACGTTTGTCAATTCTTAAATATGTAAAATAAATAATTATGTTTGTTGTTTAACAAATAATAGTACATTTTAAACAAACACAAACTAGTTGCTGAAGTTAATATGAGTTATGATTTCCGTGCTTATTTCACGACGCTGTGTGACTTCTTTTCGTCTGATTTTTTCTTCTATTTACATATCGTATGCGAGAAATCAACATCAACATGTATTAGCTCTTAAGCATAAAATTGCTTTTTAGTCAAATGCACAATACAAAAGTGTAACGACATGGATGATAATAATTATGAAAAATTAGGTAATAATGATTGCGTGGTCCCGTTGGCGGACACGGAAGCTCCTAACCACACTGCGCGAATGCGCAAGCTTGTCTGGAGCTTATCTTGCCCCATATGGCATAAGACCCATTTTCGCATGACGCGGGTCATATTGTTTAGTCTGTATACGTGACTTGATAACTATACAAATTGATTTCCTTGGCTATTAAAATGTTATCTTATTAAAGTTATTAATTGATGTAGTTTATCAAATATGTACAATTGTATTCACTGAGAAGAGATATGAGATTGATTTAGATGAAAAACTTCATCTTTTGTCAAAATATGTTAAGTATCAAAACAGTATAAAATATCTTGTTATTTATGCAGGTTTTCAAAGGTGTACAATTTTCTGAATAATTTAATGTTTGAATTTGAGTCACATTTATTTTATTAAGCAGTTAACAATTATGAATAAAGCTGAAGTCGTGTTAGGAATTTCATGAAATGACTGAAGGCTTTTTTTCAGTCATTTCGCGAAATTCATGGAAAAATAGGCATTACGTGAAGTCCCTAAGTGGTCATTTCAGGAAAATCCTCAAATGTCAGGAAATTTCGTGAAATTCCTAGTTTCACAGACTTATAAATATCTCAGTTTCACAAACGTAATAAAGTATCTTATTGAGCACCATTATTCAAAGTATTTATATTTTACATATTATTCATATTATTTTTATTCATATTATTCCTATTCATATTATTCATATTCATATCATTCATATTCATTTTATTCATATTATTCATATTATTATTATAATAATTATTATTATTCATAGTATTACTATTATTACTATTATTCATATAATAATCAGTATTAGTATTAATGTTAATATTATTATAATATAACTACGTTCATGTGGAGATATTGCATCTAATTACCACTTACGGTTCATATGTTCTTATTTTAACTTAATTATCACTATGATAATGAACAGTATCTCCATGATAACTAGCAATGTTAAGCTCGATATTCTGCTTTTCTGCATTACGCATCTTAACGAAATTGAAAAATCCGACATTTTTTCTTAATACCCTTAAATGTAAAATGGAATCGACGATTTTGAATCGGCATATGCAAACAGTCTCTCACTTAAGCGCCAAATTTACATACAGAACCCAATGTGAAGGTTACCAAAAACGCCGTCCGCCTAGCGACCGGGAGGTCACGGGTTCGATACCCACTGTGGGAGCGTTCTTTCGATCTCTCCCAAAGACACCAAGTACTGGTTCCTAGTACCAGGAAACGGATTCGACATCATTTCAATAAGCCTTATGCTTTAGATGTTATCGAGCTAAAATAAATAGATTTAAACTAAACTAAGATCTTCATTGTTTTTTCCGCCGTATTGTTTATAATGCGCGATATATTGCATGGCACGTTCCTTATTTTTTTTTTAATGCATATACTACACGAGAAGTCAAAATTTTCGAGCGAACTATCCAATGGGACAGAAATGCAAATTTTGTGACACCATTCTTTGCATTGGTAATTTGAACCATATCGTCGACGCAATCAGGTAAATTACAAATACAATAATAAAACAGCGGAAGTCTAGACTGTGTATTAGGAACCTGCTGTGGTGATTCTTATCTTATCAGCTCAATACCCGGGCACCTGCCTAGTGTACTGGACAAATTGGATTTACTGCCAAAATGACTGATGTCATTAGCTAAAGTGTTGTGTTCATTTAAAATTAACAACGTGTAACGAAATTAGTGTGGTTTGATTTTTCATTTAGAAAACGCGCTAAAAACAAACTCATAAACGTGAAATTAGAATGGAAAGAAAACTGCATCTAGATGAAATACTTAAATACCATAGTTCAGTCGTTTAGAAAATACTTATGCTACATACCAGTCCTTATATGCCATGTGATTATACACAAAATAGGATCCGAAGTAGTATCAGTTAAATCTACGTATACACAAGTATGTAGTTTGAATATACGCGTGCTTGTACTGGATATAAAAATCAGGATATACGAAGATCGTCATTTAAAAAAAGATATAACTTTCTATCATTACCGTCGTTTCATAAAAAATATAGTCTGATATTAAAATCTATATAATGATTAAAATCAGTATTATTATTAATATGATTTAAAAACAATAGTATATACCCTAAAAAACTTTGAATACAATAATACGAAATGATTAACTTTACTTTATACTCTATTACATTTTGCATGATATATTAATTTAATCAACAATGATTTGAAATTGAGTGTTAAAAATGTTATATAAAAGTTGTAGAATTTGTATATGTATATAATTAAGAGTCGTAATGGTACGAGATCAAGCAAAATAAAATTATGTTTCTGCGGCAATTGCGACTGACTTCAATAAAATTATAACAATGCTTTCTACCAATGATTGCACCAGTATACATTTTGTATTTTACAATAGAAATGGTAACAAAAATATGTAAACTCATAGCATGTAAGCTACATTATTTTTCCGAACGTCACATACGCGCAAAAAGACGGGGCATTTAAATGTGGATAAATACATATACACAATACTGCCCATTACAAAAAACTTCTTTAATAAATAGTAAATGATTTACCAGTGTGATATATTAGTACCGTTTGAAATATTTAATCACCAAATTGCAAGAGTCCGTTTTATTTACCATACATTATTTTATATACGCGTTCTTTGCCAAATAATATCGGTCAAACCATTATTTGATGTGGATTTCAGTACAAATTTATTATAATCCATGTCATTACACTTGTTTGTTTTGCATTTGTCTAAACAGCAAGTGTATGCTTAAGAGCTAATAAATGTTGTTGTTGTTGTTGTTGTCATAAATGTCTATTTATTCTTATCACAGCATACGCAATTCTATTATTCCGAACTAATCGTATTTACCTGGTAAACTAGAATGACACACTCACAGCAATACGACTTTATCTTAATTGTTTCAAGTGTCCATGCATTGAAAAGATCGATAAAGATTCAAAAAATTTGAGCGAAAAAATACTGTTCACTTTGTATGTTTTTTGACGTTGTTACATTGTACATTTTCATAACTTGTGTACACGTGAGTAGAAAGTTTGTGTGTAAAAAAATATATTATGAACTTATGGGTATTCTAAAGAAAACTGACTGAACTCGGCTCTACCTACTCGGTCAACATCACCGTTGAACATTTTTATTAAGTTCTCCGTAATCAGTTCTTTAACGTGGAGATTCTAGTGGATACTTACTGTTTCTCATACGTTTGGTACAATCCCATTTTTGTCAATCTCTATACCTTCCATGTCGTTTTTTAAGTCCACTATGATACATGTTTTTAAATCATCTTGGTACAATTCAATTAAAACTAGCAACTCATTAATTTCCTTCAAAGTATTTAAATGCATGTTGAAATTCGAACCTTATCTTGATTATTTGTAAGAGAAATTGCTAATTTGTCTTTCAAAGTTACGATTATCGTCTCTCAAAATAGCCATTGAAACAGGTAGACATAACATGGAATGATACGACTCGGGTTATACTGTTTAAGCACTTCATATTGCGAAGAAAGAAATTCGCTGAAAAACGGTGGCTTATATTAAAAAACGATAAAATTCCATCGATAATCAGCATGAATTGGATGATCAGTACATATTTCAACAACAGAAAAATACTTGGAAATACATCAAGAACGTGTTTACTTTTTGAAATGAAAGATCAATATGTAAATTAATGTTACAGCATGTTACATTTTAGTTAACTAACGTATTTGAGGAAATTCAAATGTTTAAAGAGTCGCATGTACATTTTTCATGGGCACTTCGTTAACCGATCATCTAAATTACAATGGCAATTCGATTCCCGATTACTCGACACTTTTTTATCAGACACGCTCTTTTTAGTTAATCAGAAATTTACAATTCGCTGTGGAATACTGTTATAGTAAGCAGGCAATACATACAAATGTTTGTACTTACGTACATTCAAAACGAATTAACGAAATAGTTTCTTGTATGGAATATGATTATAGTAAATGTGGAAGATAAATGTGGAACTAATTCGATATGTCTGATGAGTACAGTCTATATGACCATATTTGAGTCAGTATACGAAAACAGTTTGCTAAGTTGCAAAGGATAACTATAGTTCGTCCGAATCTAATTTCCCTTTTTTTATAAATAAAAACCATCATGAATCTTTATACATTTTTCAAGTATGTTGCAAGAATGATGTTTTCTTTGGATTTGCACAGTTGAGCCTTCATGGCCATCATTGCTCTTTTGATTAATATGTGTGGTGCGCTCTGTGAAAATGGGGTTTAATGCATATGCGTATAGTGTCGTCCAAGATTAGCCTGTGTAGTCCGCACAGGCTTATCATGGACAATATTTTCCGCGAAAAATACCATAGAAGCGGAAAATTTCGTCCCTGATTAGCCGATGCGGACTGCACAGGCTAATATGGAACGATAATTTACGAACATGCATTAAACCCCCTTTTCACAGAGCGAGGCTCATTTATATTGAACATCGAATACGCATAAGTCAGGCAGCTTTTTTAATGTCGACAACAGTCTTTCATAATAAGTAGATACGCGCATAATCAAACATATTCAACCACATATACTTATTCAGACGCTTATCTCAAATTCACATTCAGCCAGTCGTTCATACGAGTGGTTAAAGTAGCATCGAGAGAACATATGTTTATAAGACTTTTCATATATTAGTCCAATCTTCTTAAAACTTGCTCACAACACTTTTAAATGATCTTTGGGTGATTTGAAAAATGTTGCCGGTCCTTTGAAAAACATGTAGACCAGCAGGCGGGGCATTTTTCATTAGATAACTATGGTGAAACATTATGAGCATTATATTAGTCATTTGATTTTGTCAGCATAAAACTTTTCAACTACATGCTTCTAATGATGACTATGCAGAGTTCAAACAGGGTCCTGCATAAAATGCAAATTAATGAAACAAACAAACAAAAGCTGCTTTTTTTTCTTCGGTTTTCATTTGAGTGACATAGAGCCTTTTCCTCATCTTGCTCTTAAAAAATTTGAAAATGGTTAGTTTAAGTCAATATTATTATGGGTTATTGATGGTTGATTCAATACAAACGTGTTATTCAATAACAACATCATTACTAACATGCATCGCGCTTTGGAGCATTTAGTATTTGTCACAGTTATCTTTCTGATAATTTGTACAGTAGATAATTGAACTGTTAATTGGCTTTTCTCCCGGTAATTGGCATAACGCTAATTTTCAAAAGAAAGTTGTTAAAGATTATCATAATTGGTCCTAATTGACGTTATCCCGTTGTTCCATTATGGTGTTTAACATTTACAATATCATTTTTAATGCTTCCGGGCGAAACCATTGTGTATTACCGGTTTACAAGATACCCAATAATGCAAATGATCCTTTGCCCTCAGGTATGCATCGATTTTATGACCTTAATCCCGTTGTAAAAACCCCATGATCGAAGTGTCATCAGATAACGAAAACAGGGCCGAAAAATGGTAAAAATAGCGATGTAAAATATACTGTCAGAAAATTTAGAGTCGTCAATTATGGACGAAAACCCGTATGTCCGAAAATAAAGAGTCACGCAAAATAATTATTTTGGCTAAAAAAAGGGTTGTCCGAAAATTTAGAGTGTTCGAAAACATAGAGTAATTACGGTAGTTGTATATTGAAGTTTTATCTAAATCGATATAAATAAGTCCGTGGCACTTTCATTTTCCATATTTTCTCTTGATGTTATATGATTAAAATTAACCTCAGCTTTTTCAAAAATGCATGTTATGCTTATGAGAAAGGTTTTATCTGGATACATAATTATTGACAAACGCGTGCTTATAATTTAATTAGAAAAAATTATCCATTTTGACAAATTTATTAAGCATGATGTTATTCACGATGTTATTCATAACGGGATCAAATAAGATTCGAGTGTTGCCGGCTGACCTATATGCTTTTATTTATTTTCATGCTTTTCGTGTTTTTCTATTCTGTAAATATAGATATCTTAGTAATAATTTCTAATAAAGCGAAATAAGCCACGAAATCTGGTGCAACACCCCGTAATTTATTTGCGTGTGATGCAGATAAGAACTGCGCAGAAAAAAGGCATTCGCTATTTTTGAACTCACAGATATCAATTTTGATCGTTCATAAACACCGACCACAATCAACGCCGTATATTTTTTTTTAAAGATATTTCTTGTAAATGTCAATATAAATATACTATTTCATTAACGTACTATTAACGTTTTATAGCAATTGAACTATTCTGAACTAGATGTCGGTCCCTCGTATTTTCTGTAATTTATGCGTAACAAATTGAAATCAATATACTAAATAATTTAAAATAATTAATTTAAATACAAATGTAAACATCAGAACATTTGCGCTTTTATATTAAGAGTGCACTGCTAAAACTCCAAACCGCCATAAGTTAACCTCCCACATATATCTCAGCTAGAAAGCATACATATGAGCCAAGTTCTATGAAAGGGGTTTAATGCATGTGCGTAAAGTGTCGTCCCAGATCAGCCTATGCAGTCCGCACAGGCTAATAATATTTTGAAGAAAAAGTTTCCAGCTGTTCTTATTATTGTTTATCTATACATTTCTTTAAAAACAATATTTTTCATTTTTATAAAATCTTAGCTTGGTCTCATTGCATTCAGATTCATCACACTGGTAAGGATCATTGGATTGCTTCATATCGAGACAGTAATGATGCCATTCATGTTTTAGATAGTCTGAAATCAAACCTTAAATTCTTATGTTAAAATACAGTTGTGTTAAATTTATGGTAATTCTGACTTCAAATATATCGATGTTAATGTACCCCATATTCAACAACAAAATAATTCTTCCAATTGCGGCGTGTTTGCTATTGCTTTTGTAGTAGAATTATGCTTTTACAAATATAACATTGACTTAAATTTAAGGTTTAAAGTTCCCGAAATGAGAAAACATTTGGTTGAGTGTATAGAAAATGGTACAGCCTTTTCCAAACATTGCCAAAATGCCAAAGATGCCTACAGAGGAAACAAAAACTACTTAAATACCTTTGTATTGTTTTTGTAAGCACCCAGCGTTTTTAGATGATGTTGTTAAGTGTGGCAATAAAAAATGTCCCGTTCACTGGTTTCACAGACGTTGCATAGGATTTGTACACGAGGATTGGATCTGCAAAAGCTGCAGAAAATGAACTGGTTTTGTTCTCGGACCATACGTAGGCTATAAATGTTCATAGAAGTGTATTTTTAGGTAAACATTTGTACGCCTACTTGTAGTATCATTTCACAACAGTTGTGTGTTCTATAAATGCATTTATTAATGTACATATATATCATGCTACCTCGACTTATGTATTTTATTTTAATCAACTTATTTATGATACACGTATGTGTTTATTGACATTATTGTATAAATGTCTGGACATTATTATGATGTAAATAAAGTTTTGATACTGTCTTAGTATATCACGCTATCCTTTTGGTTTCTTCTTTTAGTTAATGTAATTCAGTGGTTTGTGTTTAATATAAGAAAGTTGCATTATTAGAAATAATACTTACGCTCGTCCGTATTTTAGCAGTTTCCAACCTACCCATCTCTTATTTAGCTATTTTCAATTAGAAACATTTTTTATATTTACAGAGTAGCTTGAAGAGATATAATTCTTAAGATTTAAGTATTTTAAGTAGATCTATTACAATCAATAAACTTTCATGAGTAATATTATGTCAATTAACATTCCATTTATTTATAAAATAATCTAACACTTGCACATTTTAATGATAATTATCAACAGTGTGTGGTATAGATCTTATCATCTTATCAATCAATAAATCAATGATACTGCACTCGATTTTGCCCGCAGAACGGCCGCATTTAGCGCCGCAGATATGGCCGCAGAATAGTGATGTCCCAATGAATACAGTAGGGCACAGTTGACTGTGACAGTTTTCGGATAAACTTCCTGGATTTTGCTAAGGTAGAATTTACTTTGTTTTTCAGTAGTTTTTCTCAAATAAATGCAAAGTTTGTGTTAAGGGATTCAATTTCATGTTAAATTAATCTATTACATCAATCATGGTGTTTGTATGAGCCGTTTTTGCGGTCATAACGAGGATTTTAGACGATATTAATTGGTCTGTTTTACTAGAAAATTGTCAAAATCTAAAACACTTTTCAATTTATCATTTGTTGTTGAACTTTTCTATAATGACAACATTAATAATTTATTGAACAATGTAAGGGCATATATTCCCTTCAAATATTCTGCTTTCACTTTTAGTACTTTAAATATTTGTATAACACTTAATCTATTGACTGTGAACTGAAATGGGTTGTATAATAAAATTTATGATGCAACTCTGTGTGCAATCTCACAATGACATGTAAGCGATGAAAATTCCATGCATAATGACAAAATTAATGCATGTGTCAGCAATGTGATGAATTATATTTGATTATTTTTATTAGTAGATCTACATCTTAATTTTATTTTTGTCATAATTTATAATTTTGGATGTCCATTTAAATGGTTGCGTTCATGATCAAGTTTAACATGAAAACGATAATCTAAGATTCATAACAACAAATAAAGAAAGTAGAAAGAACAAATTATCTTTCTCGAAATGCACAACCATCTTCACAAATATGTGGTAATCTAGTAAGTTGAAATTGCAAATTCTGATCATTTAACTGTCAGACATGACCAAGAGGTTGCAGCTTAAGAAAACTGATTAAAAACTCTCTGTTCATGTGTTTCTGGACTTTTGGAATATCACAAAGATTGGATTGCGATTCAATACTTATGCAGATTTTTTCTTTGTCATATCTATTGTTTTCAAATATAACAAAATCATACATATATATTTTGCTAATCTTTTTTAGTCAAGGGCAGTACCTCATAGTTACAATGATGAACAACCATCATGATATTGGGCTAAAAGGTGGATGTGCCAAATCCACATTATGAAAAACAGACTGAGCAGGGCCCTCAATCCATTTTAGGGGAAGCGGGTCGCTACCCATAGCAGGGGGAATNATATTAAATACAGTTCAAAATAATAAAGATGCAAACCCAAACACCTTATGGGAAGTAATTAAAGGAAATATACGTAACACAACAATTAGATACACATCATTTAAACAAAAAGAAACACACAAACTTGAAACTGAAACCATCAAAATCATTGAAACACTTGAAAAACAATTGCATGAAACAAACACAAACGATACCACCGCCATTGAAAATGAAATAACATAAAAAAAACAAGTATTAGAAGGAATCTATCATACACATCTCAATGGAATAATACTACGAGCGCGTGCACAGCATGTTGAACACAATGAAAAAAATACAAAATACTTCGCAAACATTGAAAAACGTAGAAGCGAACAGAAAACTGTACACAAATTAGTAGTAAATGGCGAAGATATAACAAATAGAACTCAAATACTAGAAGAACAACGTTTAATTTTCGAAACCCTCAATAAACGATTTAAAAAAAAATAACACCCTTTTTAAAAATACACATCATGCTTTAAATCAAGAGGAAAAAATATTGTATGACGGATTACTAAATGCATATGAATGTGGATTAGCACTAAAAGAAATGCAAAATAACAAAAGTCCAGGATCTGATGGCATAACTATCGAGTTTTATAAAATATTCTGGAATGATATTAAAACACATTTAATTAATTCACTAAACTATTAAATTAACAACGAAAACCTAACTACTCTTCAAAAACAAAGTATCACTCATCCCAGAACCTGGAAAAAACTTTCAAACAGAATTTAAAAAAATATTACCATCAATCATTTCAAGACTACAATCTGGTTTCATTAAAGGACGTTACATTGGGGAAAACGTACGTCTGATACAAGAATGCATAGATTATTTCAACCAACCAAACAATTCTTGTCTTTGCAAAGGCTTTCGATTTACTAGATCATTCGTTTATGTTCTCTTGCTTAGAAAATACGAATTTTGGTGAAAGTCCAATTAAATGGGTTAAATTGTTTTATACCGATATTAACAGCATAATTATTAACAAAGGCTTTTTTTCGAACAGTTTTAACATCGAACGAGGGGTAAGACACGGATGTCCACTTTCATCATCGCTATTTATTATATGCATCGAGTATCTATCACACTATATCCAATCAAATAAACATATAAAGGGATTCTCGCTTGAATCAGACAAAGAAATTAAACAGTCCCTATTAGCTGACGATGCTACTTACTTTTTGAATGACAGTAGAGACTCATTCAATAATCTTATAGAATCGCCAACCCTTTTTGGAATGGCATCGGGTCTCAATCTTAACAAAAGTAAATGCACTGTGCTACGAGTAGGTAAATTAAAACACAGTAATATTCATCTTAAAAAAGAAATGAAAGTCATTTGGACATCAGATGAAGCAACAACGTTAGGAATAACTTTTACAAACAATCAAAATGAAACAGTTCTAAAAAACATATTGCCTAAATTACAAAATATTAAAAATTGTTTAAAATCATGGCAGCATCGTAAACTTACTCTTATCGGAAACAAACAATGTGTTTAAAACGTTTGCACTCCCTAAATTAATTTATACACTCACAGTTCTCACAAACCCACCAATTGATATAATCAAAGATAAAAAAACAGAAATATTTAATTTCTTATGGGACGGTAAACCTGATAAAATTAAGCGAACTCAATTAATTCAATCAGTAGAATATGGGGGAATCCGACTAACGGAAATAGATTCATTCCTGAATGCAATGAAATGCAGTTGGGTTAAACGATATCTAGATATTACCAATACGAGTAAATGGAAATAATTCTACCAGAAAATTCTAAAAATATATGGGGATTCCTTAATTTTTGAATGTAATATCAACAATAATATTTTAGATGAAATTTCAACCCAAAACATATTTCTATCTTATGTTCTATCGGTATGGTGTAAAGTTACTCATAATTTGGAAACCAAAATGAACAGTAAAACCATTTTATGGAACAATAAAGACATAACCACCACCAACAAGACGTTTTTCTATAAACATTGGTTTGACGAAACATTAAATATGTAGATCAATTGGACGATAACAGGATAAACGACTTCTATTCTTTTGATAATTTATGCTACATATTCGAAATACCTTCAAGTAATTTCCTGATGTACTACACATTGATCCAAAGTATACCTATACATATTAAACATGTAACAAATGAAAATAACCCACCAAATACTCAAAAAACATTCAAAGAAAACATAATTGAAAAAGAACGAACAAAATATTTTACGCGCTTCAAATTAAAAACCATGCCGAAACGTCTAAAGCTCAAACTAAATGGCAAAACCTTCTTGGAGAAACAGAATTTATTTGGAAACAAATATTTGTCATGACATATAAATCAACTACTGATAGCACACTAAGACATTTTAAATATAAATACATTCAGAGAATCATAGCTACAAATAAATATCTTTTGAAATGCAACCTGTCCAACACAAATCTATGCGATATGTGTAGTAAACATATTGAAACAATAGAACACCTTTTCTGGGAGTGTAAACGTATTTAAACTCTATGGAATCAATTGACCACAATTCTAGAGAAACACAAATTAAATGTTAAACTATCTCTCTTAGACATCAGTCTAGGAGTAAATACCTTCAAAATACCAGAGGTTAAAAACACCGTGCACTACATAATAATATTTCTGAAATATTTCATATTCAGCATGAAATACAGATAACAAATGCCTACAATGAACTGTTTTTTCAATTATTTTAAACTTAAGATTCAGATTGAAAAAGAAATAACCCTCAGCAATGATACACTTCATATATTTGAACATAAATGGAAACACGTTAAACTTTCATAAACAAGTCCAGTTTTTGATTTTCAACACACGTTATGCAACTCATCTTTATTCTTTTCATCTTTATTATTTTTTTTAATCTAAAGGAAACCACAAGGTCCAAAAGTATATATTAGCATATCTTGTATAACATGTTTGAATATTACTGCTGCATGATTTCATTTTGTTTTGTGCTCATATATATGTATACATTGTATGTCTTATATTGAATAAAAAAAAGGGAAACAACTATCTTACAAATCTTTGTAAACAAAAGCCACGAGAATTCTGGAAAACAATTAAAAAACAATATTTTAAGAAAGACAACAGCCCAACCAATTTAAACACAACGGCACTCTATGAATACTTTAAACAATTATACTCTGACAATAGGAGTAATACCGAAAATAGCACGCGCAAAAATAAAATCTTAGGTCAGATCCAGACTTAGATAAGGACATTTCGCTAGAAGAGGTAACAATTGCTATCCGCGAAAAAAAAAATAACAAAAGCAGCGGTATCGACAAGATATGCGCAGAAATATATAAAAATNCGGAAAAATCTATATTGTGCCTTCGTAGATTTCGAAAAATGTTTCGATAAATTAGACCGAACCCTTATATGTCAAAAACTTATTAATGAAAACGTTAGCACAAAATTCGTAAACGCCATACGGAGCATGTATAACTCCGCCAAAGCATGTGTCAGGCATGAAAGAACATATACATCACTTATGAGTCGAATATTGGAGCAAAACAAGGCGACATGGTTGATATTTTTTTTATAAATGATATTGTTTCAAGTTTCAATGATAATATGGATGACCTTTTTACTCTTGAGAATACTAAATTATTCATACTTCTTTTCGCTGATGACGCGGCCATATTCGCTCACTCGCCTAACGCACTACAATCGCTACATAAAGATTTAGAAAATTACTGCAACGAGCGGAAACTAACAGTTAATTCAAAAAAGACCAAAATAATGATTTTTGAAAAAGGTAGACATACACGATATAATTTTACATTAAATAACACAATATTAGATATTGTCGATTCATTTAAATATTTAGGGGTAAATCTTTACAAAAACGGAGACTGGAACCGTACGCAAAAACATATCGCTCAACATTCACAATTCGCATTACACAATTTGTTTACAGTATTTAATCAATTTGAATTAAACATAGACGAAAAATGTAGACTGTTTGACAGTCTAGTTGGGTTCAAATTAAATTACGCATCCGAAACATGGGGCTTTCATTAAGGAAAATATATCGTACTCATACATTGTAAATTCTTACGTAAGATCCTAAAAGTCAGAAAATCCACAAACCGGACGGACTTTACGGGGAATTAGGTAGATACCCAATGTATGTAAAACGCCAATTGACATTAGTTAAATACTGGTTAAAAATCATTGATCCGAACAACAACCTACTGACAAAATCTATTTATAATTTGCTTAAGAGCGATACTGAAAGTTATAATACATATGCCGGTAGGAACTGGGCTTATCAGATTAAAGAACTTCTCGAACACATTGGTTTAGCTACTATATGGATGCAACAAAATACGCATATACGCCAAACGAATACGACCTAAAAATAATAACAAATCGAATTTTGGATATATATAAACAGACTTGGTTCACAAATATAAATAACTCAAATAGACTGGCTGCATACCGATATTTCAAATATGACTTTGAAACGGAAAAATATTTAAAATGCATTAATAACAATAAATTAAGAATATCACTTACACAATTCAGAATCTCTGCACATAATCTAGAGATAGAAAAAGGTCGTCAAGAAAACATACCAAAAGAAATATAGAAAGTGTATTTACTGTAATATGAATGCTAAAGAAAGCGAATTCCACTTCTTATAAGTATGCCCCCTATATAAAGAAATTAGACAACAATACCTAAAACCATACTTTCGTCATTGGTCAACATTGAACAAATTCGAAGTTCTAATGTCATCAAAATCATCAAAAGTTATTAAATAACCTATCAAAATATTTTTATTTTGACCTAAAACTAAGGTCAAATGTAACGTAATATAAACTATATGCTGTTAACGCCTTCAATTTTGTATGTTTATTAGTACAGATGTAATAATAAGTTAACCGTATTAACTATGATTATTGTTTCCATGTGCCTAATGAATATATTTTTGGATAGAGCAAAATTCATCAACTTGTGTTTCGTAATAAATGTGATAATTTTATATTATGTTAACTATTTGAAATGAAGAAGATCACTTCTTTGTATGATTTTCAAAATTGTGTTATCATTTTCAATTAGAATATTCGATTTACATAAAAAGTCGGCAAACATAGGTTGTATGTTAAATGATTGAAGAAATCTAATCATTATTTTTGTAATTTTAACATAAACATTACGTATTGATATACTTAACTAAGTCTGCGTAATTGAACATTTTTTTTTTGTATCCAGCATTGAAAATATAAACGATCGTTTAAATTATGATAATTTTCCTTTTTGTAAATGAAATTCACCACCAAAATTATATATTCCTTATGTAACTTACTTATTGATTCTATTCTTTGAATGATTTTGACATGCCCTTTTTTCTCTTTTGTTTTACTTAACTATTCGTATTCATCGTTTTGTGTTGTACTTCTCAAATACATGTACCATGTCTTTGCGTTCTCACAAACACATACCGTGTATAGGCTATAAATTTGCAATATGCTGTTTTATGCCTAATAAATATTATGTTATGTAATGTTATGTTATGTTATATAAGGGATATTTTAGAGCAGGGTAAATGTTCGGTATTACCGTTTCCTTGCAAAAAAAAACATAACAACATTGAAGATTTGCAAATCTGAAAAAAAGGCAATTTTGTCAGTTTATCAAAACGTGAACAAGTCCCTTTAAATAAGATAAATAAGCATAAAGGCAAAACTAACAATGACATTGATTTTAATTTCAATAACTTGAGGACAGGTCTATGGTCTCCACTGGTGAAATGTATAATTTATGTGTTTCTAAAATTTAAAGGCTTCTAATAGGTAGTGTCATTTTTATTTTTATAAATGCACATCTTTACAACTGAATTTGACAAATCCTGGTTCAACCTGAGCTTACCAAGTTAACATCTGACTGTCAGTTTGGACATTGTGTGGATGATAATATGGACAATATATTGCGTTCATATTGTGTTGTGATTGAATTTTATGAACAGATACAGTATTTAATACTACATGTATATTCAACAGGTCATTTTTCATCAAGGAAAATCACACACACATGTTGATTGATATATGCAAGAATTTGAAGTACAGAATAGAACAAGTTGTATCTTGTGTTGTTTGTCTGCCATCCACAAGTAAAGATATTAAATATGTTAAAGTATGTGAAGGGAATATAATGTAAACACTTTTGTTGTTTCTGCACAATAAGTCTCAGATACATGAAAATTTATTTTATGATTTGTGATATACAACTAAGTGATCTAACTATAACATATTCCGAACAGTATTATAAATACATTGTATTGTATGCAAGTATGTGCAATTGAAAATTTACTTTTTTCCATAGCAGCTGTAAACTTAAATAATTTTGTCTAATTAATTTTTTCAATCATGAAAAAAAGGGAACTGCTACATTAAAGACTTAGTATACCAAATCTATTGCATTGTAGATGCACAACACAAATTGTATAATGTATAAATGAGCAGTTATTCATTTTAGTTTGAAATTCATTGCTATAGAAAGTGTTCAATTTCTGAATACACACCATTCACAGAAAATGTTCATACATTTTTTTTAATGATTTATAATACTTCAATTAATTATGTCGGAAGTTTATCTGAAAATTGACACTTGCGAACATGGGTTATTTTTAAAAAACATCTGATCAGCATAACATGTACATATACTCATTAATTGAAACGTCATTTCAAACAAAACGGCGTCATTTCATACGAAACGCCGCAAATCGGCGTTTATGGCATGATACTAAAAAAATGACATCACTTCGTCAATTTTAGGAATATTATGCTCAAATTTCAGATTTTGACTCGTCAGATGTAGTACTTTCATAATATATTCTTAACAATAAGTCATGTTGTGACCAGATGGGTCAAAATCTCGTTCCCAGCCACATATGTATTGCAAATTCATGTCGTTCTTAAGATGTTATTCTTTAAATAATACTTTATTAAAGGAATAGGAAGTGATCTTTAAAGTCGGTCTGTCATATGAAATTAGGAAATCAATTGTACGCACTCATGATTTGAACATATCATATATATATAGCTATATATAGCTATATTAAAATAAAGTGAGTAATCAAGTCAGATAAAACTGCGCGACTTTCCACTATTTCATTATATATTAAACTATTTCATTAAACGCTCATGCATTTAATATGTTCCCTCAAGAACGGTTCGATGAAGAATGTCATTCTGTATTGATTTTTGTTAACTGTTATCCACATTTTGTAAAACCTAGCTACCTATGCACACAAACAAACACATTATTTAATTATTCCAAAAATTATGACTTAAGGATAGTGTAATAGAAATGTTAAGAAAATAATAGACAGTCATATTAGAAATGTTAACAAAATCATAGACAGTCATATGAGCCGCGTTGTACCAAAATGCGTCATATGACTTACATGCATAGTGTAGCTCCAGTCCAGTCTGCGCATCTGCACAGTCGTGTCAGGAGCTACCAAATACTCATATTAGACCACGAACCATGGCGTGACTTTATAGACATCGTATATCCTGACCAGACTGCGCGGATGGGCAAGCTAACTGGACCTACTCTGGCCGTATATGACATAAGACCCTTTTCCGCATGACGCGGGTCAAATGTTATAAATAATGTGTATAAATCTTTAAATGATATGTACAAAAGTATTTGAATGAAATTATTGCCAAGGTGTTGTCATTATTGCAGTATTGACAAAAAGATTCAAGACATAAGTTAAACAGACCAGGTTTTCCATATTTTATGTCTAAACAAAGGCTATTTTATGAATACCCTGATTGCCAAGGTAACATATTTACGTCTTATTACCCAAAAATGCATAATTTTTATAAAAACTGCTAAATATCAGGATTTTTTTATTTTTTTTATTCAGAACTGTCAAACACATTTAAACATGTTCATACTGAATGATATTTAGGTTGATATACTTTTTTCGCCATCAATTGAAATATAATACTTGCAAGAAAACTGGTGGTGTCATTGTAGCACATTTGTTGTTTTTTTTTAGAAAAGATATACCTTTTTTACAATGTATTTATGAGCATTCACTTAAGACCTAATATGATGTAAACATCGTCCATGTTATACATAATTGTCATACATACATACTGGATTAATCTTTAACGAGCAAGAATTTTGCAGAAATTTTGCAGATGGTTACCAAGGCTTTCATAAGATAACGTATCATTTTAACCTGTTTAAACAGCAAAAACACACAAAAGTATGACTAAATCCGTTCGCATACATATGAAATTTTATAACGAACAACATATTTTGACAAAACAATTTAAGGAAAATGTGTTTACCATACCAACATAGTAAAAAATACACAAATAAACATAAATAAATGTGTGTACTTCTAGTTGAGAATTATAAGAGTCGAATGTGTGAAATTATAAAGACATAAAAAGGTACCTTCTTTTTTTTTCTTTTTTTTTACCATGTTTAAAAAAAATATTGGGAGAGGGGTCGGGGTGTGAAAGGGGTATAGTGTGAGGAGTTGTCATTTATTAGGTGAACTTTAAAAACTAAGGAGAAAATAGTAAAAAATGGGGGGGGGGATTCTAAGGTGGGGCGTGGGGACGGTTTTGTTGGAGTCTATTGTGGTATGTGAGGTAAGTGTTGTTTTGTCAAAGTATGAATCAAATCGTATCATAAATAAAGAAGTTATGGCAATTTTAGCTAAATTTAATACTTTGACCTTGACAGTCATTCAAAGGTAAAGGTCAAATTCAACTTGCCAGGTACAGTACCCTCATAATAGTAAGAAAGTATTTGAAGTTTGAACGCAATAGCCTTGATAGTTTAGAAGTAAAGTGGATTTAAACACAAAATTTAACAAAAAAAATCAAAGTTACTAAGTCAAAAAAGGGCTATAATTATGTCAAAATGCTAGTCAGAGTTACATAACGTTGACTGCACAGTACCCTGATGGTTAGCAAGTGTTTAAAGTCTGAAAGCAATAGCTATGACGCTTAAGGAGTAAAGTGGACTAAAACACAAAACTTAACCAAATGTTCAATTTTTAAGTATAAAAGGGGCCATAATTCTGTCAAAATGTCAGAGTTACATAACTTTGTCTGCACAGTCCTTGTATGATAGTTAGTAAGTGTTGCAAGTATGAAAGCAATAACTGTGATACTTAAGGAATAAAGTGGACCTCAACACAAAACCTAACCAAATTTTCAATTTTCTAAGTATAAAAGGGGCCATATTTCTGTCAAAATGCCAGTCAGAGTACATGACTTTATCTACACAGTCCATTTAGGATAGTTAGTAAGTGTTGCAAGTATGAAAGCAATAGCTTTGATACTTTATGAGAAAAGTGTACCTAAACACAAAACTTAACCGGACGCAGACGCCGACGCCCAGGTCATGACAATAGCTCATATTTTTTTTTGTCAAAAAATAGATGAGCTAAAAATGAACCGTTTTTATGGTAAACAATATGATATAGCTCCATAATCAAGACAAATGATTAAGATTCTTAGACAAACATGGTCATGCAATTTCCATAAGAAATGTTAAAATACATTCTGATTAACAACTGATTGTTCATTAATCTAGAAAAAGATATGAAGCCAAGGTTTTGAAGCATTCTTATAAGCCAATGAACTTTTTAAGAACTACGGTACTGATTCGTTTTTTTTTTGCTCGAACAGTTTATCGTATGTTGATAAAAATCAAATTAATTGTTTTCTGGCATGAAGTATTGATCAATGAAAAAATTAAAGATACCAAATATCTTAGAAAAGTATTATCATAAATGACAAGATAATTTC
>VMBQ01011420.1:0-22887 GCA_007657795.1 Dreissena rostriformis | reverse complement strand
ATGAAATTGGGTTAAGATAAACATGGGGTCCCTTTAATCGATGGAGTGTGTTTTCAAGACACAGATGTCAATTAGTAGAATAGCTAGGTAATTACCATGGCACCTGTGCTGTGTATGATTGAGAAGTTGTATATCTTTATTTAAGTCTCATCAATATTCATACATGGTTATTACAATACAAATATTTACAAAATGTCAAATATATATTGCCATTCTATATTGGAATTAAAAGAGACTGTCGCAGTTAAGAATTCCACTTAATATATACAAATAACATACATTACGACTTTTATCAATTCAACANACCCGCTTGTAAGTATTTTGTTGGGTCAAAGTGACGCAAGGAAGAAAATTGACTTCGGTCAAAAACAAACTGAATTCAACTTGCTTGCGTCAAAATACAGAAATATGCGACTATTAGAATCTTTATGTATATTTTTCCTAAGAACTATATAAAGATCGGCACTAGTTTATATATGTAAACGTTCTGTTTGATCGTGTGTACATATTCAACAGATTACAGGTAACACTATCGATTGTTTCAGTTACCCAGGTGGGTGCAGCCTTCAAGTGTTACGAATGCACCGGATCTTCGGATTGTTCGGACATGTTCACTAAAAGTATGTTTTGAGCCTTAAATGATTAAGTCTTCGTTTATGTCCGTTATTATACCTGGAACAATTATTGAACAAAACAATAACCACATACGTTACAATGCAGGAATGCGAATTATATCGCTTACAAAAAGTGATGTCAGTTATATGCATTTAGCAATTTCAACTGACTATAATCTATTAACGAAATGATACTTTGAGTATATTTCTAAGCCATGAATGGTATTTCTTGTTTTTCGATAAAACCTTTTCTTCTTTTGACTTTTCGAAAATTGTCATTGTGCACCCTCTGTGAATATATCTGTTAATGCTAATATGTACCTCATCATTAAATGGAGAATTGTTCGGAAAAAAAGGACCACCTTGCGAAAGGACATTTATACTAAAACATTTGAGAATTGCTGTATAGAACCAAATATATTAATATTCGGCAAGCAATAGCTGATGAATTTTTTAGAAAGTCTACAACTATCAAAATTAACATTGTATCTTCTAGTTTTGCTGCCAAGTGTATTTTTTTTTAAATATTTTGGTAACACCCCGGTTTTTATGTGAAGCCTTTCTAAAAAAAAAAAAACTAAAATATCTTGTTACCAAAAATACAAGCGTTATTTCTGCTCAATGCATTACTACAGGTTCTTCTTTGGAAAGTTGAGCTACATGCATGAGCTGCACCAAGACAAAGTATAGCGGCGGTAAGTTTCTCAGTATAAATGCTATATAAGGCTCGTCTTGCAAAAACGGGTCTTATGCCATATGCGACAAGAGTTGCTCCAGACTAGCAAACGCTTTAACTGGTCAGGAGTAAACCTGCCCGCTATTGGTATCTATGCCGACATTTATAAGTACTTTGTTATTATTTGTAATAAAACGTTGAGATGTTATATGGCATAAGCCTCTAACAGGTACTCAGTTATACATCTGCGTGAAGAGGAGGGACACGTATTATTGTCTTTTGTTCGGAAATTGCAGATGGTCTCGGCGAGATTTTTATTTTTAATATGGACCGCAATATTTGTTTATTTTATTTACAGGAACATATATTTAGATAGGCTTTTCCAAGGTCCAATCGTGAACCATTAAACGCGTTATGTTGGTTTGGGTGTACCTATTGTATCACAATACTGTTTCTTTTATACGTTATTGTACAGTATTTTAACGGCAATATTCACTTGCATCAAACAGCCTGCACATGTTAATAAAACATCACTCCCGTGGAAGTCCCTGAACGCGAATTGTTTAAAGGCGTTAACGTTTTGTGTTTACAGTCGTTATCAGAGGCTGTTCTCTCCTTGCTGCTGGCAACTCGTGTGTGATGTCGGGCGATGATGCAGTCTGTAGTTGTAACAGCGAGCTCTGCAACGGCTCCACCACCTTGGCTGTCTCCATGGCAACGCTGCTGGGCTCCGCACTCATCGTCTTCTTTTCCAAGTTGTAATAGTTAAACGGTACACGGCTGTCAGAAAACATATTTCAGAATGTAATAATATTTCTTTATACATGTACACTGTTTGACCTTTAAGAGATAAGATTAAATTTAATATAAATTTCATAAAATCCAAATGAATGTTGATATGATACATGTTCAATTGTTTAAATACAATTATAAATGTTTTGGTGACAACAATATTGATTGGTTCCCTACAAGTGTGTGTGTGTACTGTTGTGTGCATGTAAGATGTTCTTTGTTCTCAAACAAAATAAAATTATGCCTCAAATATCCAGCATAACATCACTAACAATGGACTTACTGTCAGAATCTCTTTTACATTACATTACTTTCTTTCTTTTTTGTTTGTGTACTCAAACATAACATCCAAAGGTAATAGTGTGTATATTAATGGCATATATGGAATATCACAAACCAGAGACATTCAAGCGTACAATTCAGATTGTTAACATTGATACACTCATTTATGTTTATTAAGCATTCTTATTACTTTTTTTCATGTATCAACACATGCCCACTTGTACTATAAACAAAGATTATTTTGATAATGTTTTTATAAAGTAAATTATGATTAGGATCGTTTTAACGGATGGACACAGTGTTGACAAATCAATCACTTGTAAATGAATTTTTTACTATTTAACGAAATGCATAGCTACTTGTATATCACATGATACACTAGTCTTTTAGAAAATACTGCTCTCAGAAGCAACAAGAAAAGTTATTTATTTTCTATAAAAGAATCATCGAATAATATTTAGACAGTTATATGTGTTCGTATGGAAGCAAATAAACACATGGTTCTTCTTTATGTCATAACAATGTCACTCTTATTTATTTTGATCTTGCGCATCGGTACAGGTTAAGCCACCAACAGGTCTAATCATGATATACTCATCAATAAACCAGAGGACATGGTTCACAAAAGGCAAAAAATGGCCCTGTGTTTTTATTTGTGGAAAAACTATAATACAGTTTTGAAAAAAACAATTCTTATTATACAAGTTCTTTGTATGTGTGTTGTTGCCATGGCAACCCAAACAAGAACTCTCTTGTTTCATTATTTTACAAAAACAGGGAGATCATGAGTATAGTTTTTCATAATTACCTTGTACATTTATAAAATGTAAGTTTACACAGTTTCTGAGTCAAATTGTTAAATAGGTAATCTTTCGAGAACCATATATATACAATTTTGTGAAGTAGATGATACAATAAAAAGTTGACAAAACAATATAATCGAATAGATTCCTGTTATTTGTTTTTATTTAATGATAAGTTTTGGTTATTTGACAGCGGTCAGTTCAATACCATGATACATTAAAACGAGCACACAGCTGACGTGCCAAAACCGCGATCGAGCGCAAACACTCATATTATATTATGACGAAGTTGTAAACATCTTGTTTGCCAAACGCTAAACTAGTAAATATTTATTAAAACATTCATTTTAACCATGTTTTAAGTGTAATTTAACTGCATTTTCACGGATCTTCAATATGCTTAGTTCCAACATCCTGTAGAATCTTTCAATTGTTCGTGAATGATTTTTGTTCTAGGGAGACTCTAAAATAATCGTTTAAACTCGGACCGTCCATAATGGAATGTACTGGATAGACGGGCGTCCAATACGGTGGAATATTGGACTGCCCGACGGTATAAATGGCGAGAGTTGATTGTGATTGGACGATATAAATACGTTTTTTGTAATAGAGATGTGTTTCTTATTTGACTGAAGAGTCTATTTCTTATATTGACCTACCGGAAATGTAGTGCAGTTTACAATTTACATGGAACGGATACAAACTCAAGTCGTTTACTTGATAAGCAAATAACGAATATATAATAAAATGCAATATATCCTAATATTACACAAAATCATTTATTCAAATATGCAGTAAATGTTGCTTGATATGGTAACAACGGTCACATATTTCAGTCTATAATTAAAGAAAAAAGGAAGTGTTATATTCCCAAATGCATTGTCAATCTAATGTTAAACCTGTTTTTACTATTTGTGAGTGGTTTATTAAAAGTTTGTATGCAATATTGTTGTTTGAGATACACTTTTTCCCGTGAAAATTCCATGGGATACCTCTGGTGTGTTAATCGATTACATAACTATAGCATACTATTAATCTAACATGGCAATCGACTCCACCTTTATGCTTATTTGATATTGGGCTTCAAAAATGAATTCTACATACATATTTACTCTAATATTTTGTCACATTTTTCAAAAAGTTAGCATCAATTGCTTAGAAGAATAAATTTAAATATCGAAGCATATCGAATGTTGATACAAAAGAAGATACAATAGAACATTTAAATGTTACTATTTATAACTAATAAGACGATCGAAACATACTGATTATTATTCCCATATGCAATAAAATGCTAAGATGAATTTGCAAAGTAAACAAAGTCTTTAAAATCATGTAATTCTTTATTTTAATAACGTTGATGCGTGTCTCGGTTTTAGCCCAACTCGTCTTGAAATGACGTGTCTAAACTAGTTATAATTTTCAACAAAACAAGTGGAATATAAACGTATGCCTTCATCATTATTTGCACCCGGAGCATAAGCACTTTCAAAACATTACATGCTTCCAATCGAAATACAGTCATAAGACGTTGAGACACAGCATATGTATTGAACCAATACTTTTAACATTTTCTTTGTCAGGAGTGGTATAGGGGTTGTTTGAATTAATAAACAATTGTTATTGTGTTTGAATATATGAGAGTATATGTGAAATCTTTCATTTTGCTTGACTGTAAAAAGTTCAATTAATATATGGTACATACATCAAAAGTCTACTATACAAATCTACATTTAAAACATATACATATTATGGCTGATTTCTTCCACACAGTTCTGGCTTTTTGGCGGGTCTGAAGAAGGTAGGCAGCATACCAGCATCAAAGAACAGCACATGTACGCGCCATAACGATAAACAATGGCGACAAGTATGACATCGCTCATCCTTTTCGTCTTTCTAGCATGGTTGCGACCCTTTAACTCGACAACACACCAAAATGGTGTGGCAGAAAACCAGAGTTGAAAGAAGAATACATACTTTCGATGCTTTGTTTTTCAATTAACCCATTTATGCCTAGTGGACTCTTACATCCTTCTTAATTGGATCAATTTATTTCCAAAATAAGGGATGTCAAGTATATTTATTTCTATATTTAGAATATTTCTTACAGAAATTCCTTTAAGCAAACAGCGCAGACCCTGATGAGACGCCGCATCATGCGGCGTCTCATCTGGGTCTACGCTGTTTGCCAATGCCTTTTTTTTTTAGACGCTAGGCATAAATGGGTTAATGTTTCAAAGGTGAAACATATATAATTTAAAAGTATGGCTTGTTTGTAAACAATCGTGCGTAGTAAACAAAATTGTATTTAGACGTAAATCATCGACTGTTGAAAAAGTCATCACATATGGGGCAACACATGTCTGTAATAACATTCAAAACGTAGCCATTCATTTCATCCGCATAAAACGTAATCTTTGGTACAGTTATACTTTCACATGTGGTCGCAATAGTTACAAAACTTGTATTAGTGAGTCGAACGAAGCTTCAATGCTGGCCACTTTTAAGCCTGTTGCTCCACATCTGTTGCACTTCTTTTCTTTCATCATGAGACAGCATATTATTCCCAAAGGAAAAACAAAGTAGTGCCAAAACAATTCCACGGGCTGTGTATCTCTCCTCTATTATTCCAGTCTGAAATTGACATTCATTAATTACAAACGAGAGTCGAATCGCAGAAAATGTACAAGGAAATGTAGAAAAAGCATCATTGTAAAGGTTTAGCCGATTAGCTGAAGCAACATTAACTTGAATATTTATTCATATGTTTATAAATATATTGACTGACTGTCAGCCTGCCAAGTTAATAAGAAGAATGATTTATGCACATCAAGACTAAATCATGACGGCTTGTGCCAACAGTATACAAATTAATATCTTTATGATCACACATTTTTATGATCAAGATCGTATTATCGGATGGAAATCAGTAGACTATGTCCATCAATTATTGAGAGTTCGACATACAGGTGTACACTGTTGCAGGTGATATATGAACGAGAAAGGCACATAGTACAGCTATATGTAGTTCATANATATATATCAATTGCCTGACTGTCAGTCTGCAAAGTAAATAAGAAGAATGATTTATGCACATCAATACTAAATCCTGACGGCTTGTGCCAACAATATACAAATTAAAATCTTTATGATCACACATTGCTATGATCAAGATAGTATCATCGGATAGAAATCAGTAGACTATGTCCATCAATTATTTGGAGTTAGACATACAGGTGTACAATGTTGCATGTGATATATGAACGAGGTCGCCACATAGTACAGTCATATGTAGTTCATAAGCTACAACAACTTCATGAGAAAACAAACTGTGACCGTTATACTAAATATGCAAGTTAATTTGATATAAATTATAAACAACAACAGCAGAAACAACAACAAAAACACCAACAACAATAACAAATGTTGACGCGTTCTTCGCATAGAAAGACATAATTGAACAACTTACCCCACAGGTAGGACAGCCTTCAACAACATTGGTTGTTCTTGCGACCTGACCATGCGATTGCTGTTGCGATTGTTGCTGCTGCATTCTGCTTTTTATCCAACACCTAAACTGACACAGAGACGTGATGTACAACTCACAGCACTACATGAACTATTTAATTGATTGATACTATTTTTGTGCATTTACAATACAAAGATAATAAATCATAAAGAGACGTGTAATTATTTTGACATTTAATATATCTGTATTGGCATTTTTTTTAATTAATCTTACGACTCAAGTTACGAATAAGTCCACAAATTCAACACACCTTAAACAGAACCTTAACATGAGTTTATCCAAAAACGCATTGCAAACACTAAAATCCATTACATCAATTTCGCGCTTTTTAGAAATAAAACGCATTTTTTCTATAATAATACTGCACATTGTATGCATCCAACCTGACTTTTAAAATAGTATAGTTCACAATTATTTGCAAAAGAACTCTTTCATTCTATTTTTAATAGAATTCAATACTTCTGTGAACACCATCTAGTCTTACCTTTTAAAATCTCACAGGGCTAATGAAACGTTTGAGAAACAAATGCCAATGTTTAGGAAACACATGCCAATATTATCTCACCGACAAAACTTGTGATTATTAATGCATCCTAGATTCTTCCTCCACAAACGTTATTGATGAAGTCTAACTGTCTACACATTATCTTGCTAGAACTTGTGGGATGATAAAAAATGTTTATATGACTCAACATGCTTCGCACCTTTTCCCAGAACGTACTACTATTTCAGACGCCTAGGTTCGTAAGCATATTCCTCATTGTTTTACGTGAATGCTTTGGTGAAGAAATAAGATGTACCGATATTTATGTTTTTCGTTTGACAACAAGACAATAGTTTTGTATGTACAGTTGGATTGTATTTATTTGTAAGCTTCGATTAAAAAATTCGGTTAACCGGTTATCTGTTTCTAAAAGAGGTTAACCGGTAACAAAATTAATATTCGGTTACTCTTGCAGAAAACACAATTTAGGGTTGAAATATAAATCCTCAAATGGTTAGTTTTGTTTTACTTCATTTCACTGTATTGGCTGATCCGCTTATCTTATCGCAAATTATCGGCAATTACCACACATTGATGCCCCCCTGTGGATCAAAAGCAATTAGATATGTAAACCATCGGGGTGCAGCGGATTAATGAGCAGGCACACGAGCGATTAGCACTTACTCTGCAGTGTGTTTGTTTAGCACTTTACATTCTAGTGTGTTTCAATAATTCACATATTGTTAAATTAAAATTATAAACCGACCAATTAGGATTGTCAATTAGCACCGTAAACTGCCGCATGTCCTTTAATTTTATAAATATTACATCAACGTGAATATCCAATATAAAGTCGGTCCAACTTTTTCAGATATCAGTTATTTAAATAGTTGAACACTGTGATAACGCCCGATCACTGTTGTTTTAACATTGCAAACTTAAACGCCCTAATAAGGACATTGAGTATAAACAGGCCTTAACAACAGTGGTTTGAAAACCACAACTGAGAAATATCACAATTCACCGACACGCATATACAAAATTGTTTATAAACTTATACGTTTTTCGGGTGTTTGTTTATAATTATTTATGTGGTTCAAAGACAGTCGGTTAACCGGTTAACCGCTCGAATATTGAAACAGGTTAACCGGTTACGGATTTGCTTAGGTTTGCCATCCCTAATATATTATATTATATATTATGGGATATTATCAAAACACCTTATTACTATATAATATTATTTTAAGATTGATTTTTTTTCAAAAACGAACAAAAACAACGTGCAATTACTGATATATCTAAAACGTCTTGTTTAAAATGTTCAAGGGTGGGGCTAGTTTTAAAGGTATTTAAAACAGACATATTTAGCCCTTACTTGTAACTTGTAACTACATATCAACCAATGCCGGTCGTGTTTACAGTCTGCAGGGTGTACATGTATTTGATCTAGAAATGTTCAAGAAAAGGTATTGCTAATGCTGAACATTTGTTTGTTGTTTATTTATCAATTTCGTCGATGTATTGACTTCGCTCATTTATTTATGTAATTATTGCCGTAGGAAAATCTGGAGTTCTGTGATGATCTTTTGTGGCAAATTCAAATATCAATAAAGATTTAAAGTTAAAGAAAAATCATAGTAATGAAGATGTTTATGAAGACACACAGAAGGTGGGCCACGTAGCACATTATGTATCTCTGAACTTTGTGTACATAGGTCAGCTAATAAAGTTGTATCAATAAACAAGATTTCTAACTGTAGAACATGGATGCCCCCCCCCCCAAATATGGTTGTGTATCAAAACTCCACAAACGCCATCAAATTGTGAAAAAATAGAGGTGCGTAAGTTCATATGACCGATAATATGTTAATAAGATTGAGTCCCTTTAGCAGCAATTTTTTTCCATTACACATGACTTGAATTATCACTCTGACGAGGATTCTGATTTTTGCATTCCGCAATCCGTATCATAACGCTGATCTACAATCTGTGATAAGATCACGTATGGATATTTATTTGTAAATCCATACAGACTGGTAAAAGAAATTGTTTTTGAAAAAATATGATTTGTTCTCGCAAAATGGCTGTTTTTGTTAACCGGTGTTAAAAAAGTTAGCTTTACTGACAGGTACTTTAGGTGTTGGACATCTCTCTGATGTCAATGTGGGAGCATTGCCTGGCGCAGTTTCCATAGGCAATTTCAATCTTGTCAAGTTTGAGTCAGAGCCAGCCTAAGTAACCCTTTACCTTGGAACAACGGATCTATGTAAAACAACTTGTTTTGGGACTTTTTCCATTTGCATCAAATGAAACTCATTTACAATTTACAAGAAAGTTGTATAAAAACTGCAAGTCAATGTGTCAATAAGTCACAGAAATCATGGATACATCATAACGTTCTATTCTAAAACGTCGCAAAACATAACTTCGACAATAGCAACAAATGATAAGGATATTATTTGTTTATGTATAGCAAATTTGAATAAAACATACCGCAATATTAAATGTGTCTGCATTAAACAGCATACATTCAACAGCAGTTCAACGTTGGTAATCGGTATTACATTCATTTTCGTGTTTGCAAACCGCGTTCTCTTTTTACGCACTTTCATTGTGCAACCGAATGTCAACAGCCTCTGACTCAAACTTGCGAAAATATTATTTTTTCAAACGAAAAATAATATAATACTTATTTTAAAGTTAAAAAATCTTAAGGAGATGAACACATTTAGTTCTAAAATAAATACACACACATTTCTTTCGTTTTTATAGTTCTTAAATGAAAACACACTCATTTATTTCGTGTTTTTAGTATTATTTCCGGACTTTGACGTAGATAACCAATCGTTTCCGAACGCTCCCCGAATACGGCGATATCGACCGACTTTTCCCGATCTCATTACGATCCTACTGCCTTAAGTAGAATTAATATGTCATATTTTAGGTATTATAAACAGCTGAAACACACACATTTATACATTACTAGTTAGAAGTAAAAAAATGCAATATGTCATGGTTGGATGCAACATTTTAATAATTTATGGTGGTTAGTCATTTTTAGATAAAGACAAATAATATTATAATTCAAAACATCTGGTTTATCTGTTGTATTATTTAATTAACACAAGTCTCTCCAGTCTATGAAATTGATTTAAATAATTCAACTATGTTACTTTCGAAGAAGAAAAGAAAGTCCGCCGATGTGAACATATTTTTTCTAGTAATTCACATAATCACATGATCAGTATTCATACTACAATTGCAGATTCTTACATTTATTATTAAACTAAAACCTTTACATATAATAAATTGCTATTCTTTTACGAGTACTGAATTGCGACTGATAAGAGAATTTTCTATACTTAGTATGCACTTAAAGGCTTTTATAGCAAGACAGTCTAAGTGTGATTGCATGATCTCGTGAATGCTAATTGCTACATGCATGTTCACAAATCGATTGCACACACGTTTCGTCATTAGCATTAAACATAAACAACGTTTTGCATGTACATACAAAGCAAGTAACGAAACAAAATGAGTACGAGATAGAATACGGAAAAAACAATAATCAATAAAACTCTTTTTGAGTATTTTCTGGATGATAACATTTCCTCGAAAGGAATGCTATTTCTATGTATAATTTCATTTTACATAAATATTCGTCTCATGACCATAACTATTAATGTATTAAAAGTATTGGCTTGTGTATTAAATGGTTTATAATTATTGTATTGTGAACACCTTCAAACAGATGCACTATAATTCAAACTCAACTTTACGTTATTACATTTTCCATCGTTTTACCCCAGAAAAAAACAGCTCGTATGAACAAATACAAAAAGATTAAAGGAATTTAATTGTACTGCAAATATAACAAGGTAACAATACTCAAGTTCACAAAGCAAAGAGCACTCAAAAGAGCCGTGTCTCTGGTTTGCCCTTGAAATCTATTTGCACTGCTTACAATAACAACGGAAGGAATGTAGTTCTAANTCGCGCAAAATATCGTGTATCGCTTCATGTGTCGTGGGTCGCCCTTGATGAAAGAAGGGCGATATATAGTTTGTTTGTTTGTTATATTCTTTTCAAATGTATTGTGTTTAGTGCCCGTTGGTGACGGGTACTCCCCTTAGTTGTCCTCGCAAACATAAACAGCAACATAAACATACAAGCTGGGCATTACTTTTGTGGTCCTCGAAAAACATAAAAAGCAACGGGAATACAATATTTTGCCCGTTTGCTGTTCCTGATCAGTAGCTGACGGATCATTCATACCTTTTGATAGCGACTCGGTGTGGGTCTTTTTCACAAAGAAGTCAAGAATTTATTATAAAGTAGTTTAGTTGTTGAAAATGCACAGTGATTTGTTTAACTAACTGAAGTTATTTAAAGCTATAACCCAACTGCGGTTGCAAATTTAAACTAAACGGAGTTTTGACTGAAGATCAGTTTGGTGTATAGTTATAGCAATCAACACATTGGTATTGGGGTTGTATTATTAACATGTCAATGTTGTATATAAACGTAGTTACCAGTATGCATACACAACTTGTGCTGCGTGTACGCTTTACTTATTTGAAATTCATATTGAGCACAGTTCTTATCTCCTATGACTTGACTGCAATAAAACTCGATAGTGTGACCAGCACAGCGATATATCAAATCCGTTCATATATAACTTAGAATAATTAAATGTTAGTTGATGCGTTAAAACCATTGTTTGGATTAAACACAACGTTATTTGAATATTAAATATGTTTAAATATGTATTTTCAATAAGCGTTATGAACTTCCCATATTTAATTTAACTGAATAAACTATATTCAGCTTCGGTGTCGCTTATATATCAAAAGCGCCGATGATGCGTATTAAATTCTAAATGAATGCATTATCCGTACATATACATCCCTTTAACAAACTAAATAAAAGTAAGATAAATATATTTCGATTGTTTGAGGTGTGTTTTCTGCAAACCTTGTCAGTATTATCATACAGCCTTAAAATCATGTAAATTGTAATGACTAGTCGCACTTAATTAATATGGTTTCAATACAACGTAATTAGGTACTATTCATATGCGACAATAAGATTGTAAAACAATGGATTATGAGGCTCCGTCGATATTTATAATATACTAATTGATTTTAATTCTAATGTGAGTCGTATTGCAGATCACGTGTTTGTAGAGTTAGCACCATTGTACATCTCGTGATAAAAAAATGAGCAACATCAAATGATTATGTGGTGAACGTAATTGTACATCACTTGATTATAGGGTGAGAATTAAAGTACATCACGTGGTTTTAAGGTGAGCACTGTTGTACATTACGATAATCTAAGGTGAGAATCTTGTACACCGTGTGATTCTTAGGTGAACAATGTAGTACATCTCGAGGTTCTAAGGTGAGCAATGTTTTACATTACCAGATTCTATTTTGGAGCTCAGGTGTTCATCACCCGAGTCAAAGGTGATCACTGTGGTACTCATGGTATTCTTAGGTAAGCAAATTTGTAGAATTAGAGATTCTAAGGTGAGCAATAGTGTATTCAAGAGATTCCCAGGTGAGCAATATTTTACGTCACGAGATTCTAAGGTGAGCACTGTTGTAATTCATGCGATTCTAAGGTGAACAATGTTGAACATAACGAGATTCCCAGGTAAGCACTGTTGAACTTCACGAGATTCTTAGGTGAACAATGCTGTACATCTCAAGATTCTAAGGTGAGCAATCCTGTACATCATGTGATTCTAAGGTGAACAATGCTGTACATCACGAGATTCTAAGGTGAACAATGCTGTACATCTCAAGATTCTAAGGTGAGCAATGCTGTACATGATGTGATTCTAAGGTGCGCAATTGTATACATCATTAGATTCTAAGGTGAGCACTGTTGTACATCATGTTATTCTTAGGTGAACAATTTTGAACATCATTAGATTCTAAGGTGAGCACGGTTGTACATCATGTTATTCTAAGGTGAACAATTTTGAACATCACGAGATTCTAAGGTAGCACTGTTGTACATCATGTTATTCTAAGGTGAACACTTTTGAACATCACGAGATTATAAGGTGAGCAATTTTGAACATCACGTAACTCTATAATGAGCACCATTGTACATCACGTGATTCTAACGTTAGCAATTTTGTAAATTTGTACATTACGATATTCTAAGTTGAACAATATTGTATATCACGCAATTTATAGGAGCGCCATATACATCACGAGATTATATAGTGGGCACTGTTGTACAAGTTGAGAACCATTGTATATCATAAAGAGCTATAGTGTGCAATATTGCACATCGTGTGATTTTATGGTTAACGCCTGTGTTCATTACGAGATTCTAGACTGAGAACCGTTGTCCATCATGTGATTCTAATGTTAACAACAATGTTCATAACATTATTATAATGTGAACAACAATGTACATAACGTGATTCTAAAGCGTACACAATTGTACAATACGTGATTTTAATGTGAACACCTTTGTACATCAAGTGATTCTACGTTGAGCGACATTGTATATCACCTGCTTCTACCGAGAGAATCATATAGATCACGATATTCTTAGAGAGCATCCGTATGCATCAAGTAATTCTAAAGTGAGCACAATATTACACTACTTGATTATAAGGTGAATAGTATTGTACCTCATTTGATTCAAAGAAGAGCAATATTGTATATCGTGCGATTCTAATGTCATCAGCATAGCACATCACTCGGTTTTAAGGTGAACACATTTTCACATCATTGGATTCTAAGGCGTGCACCATGATACATCATTCGATTTTAGGGGTAACATATGTATGCATCACGGACATTTCTACAGTGAGCGCCATTGGTCAACATGAGCTTTTGTAGTAAGACTTGAGAATCAATATTCTAAATGTAGAGATAATATGCTGAGCGAAATAGTATTTCACAACCTTATAGTTTTGAGCATCAGTTTACATCACGAGATTATAGACGTATCAGAATTGTTTATCTCATAATTTTAGAGTGATGACCAGTCTGCATCTGGAACATCTAGAGTGGGCATAATTAAACATCACACGATTCTAGAGTGAGCAATATTCTACATCACGAGTTATAGAGCGAGAATCATAGACTAGCAATAGATGCTAGAGTAAGGGTCATTGAGTTAATAAGCGATTATATAGTGAACATCATTAAACATTACGGTATGCTAGAGTGAAAATGAGTGTATATCTCGTTATCTTATGGTAAGTACCATTGTACATTACATGGCTCTCGGTTGAGCATCATTCTATATTAGTAACACTGTACAAAACGTATATCACGTGATTCTATGGAGAGTACCATTCTTTATCAAGTGCTTATATGGTGAGAATCATGGTACATTACGAGATTCTAAGGTAAGCACCGTTGTACATCAAGTGTGATTCTAGGGTGAGCACCTTTTTTCTTATCAAGTGATGGTGAGAATGCTAATACATCATTGGATTTTTGAAGATTAACAACATTATTTGTCACGTGATTATACGGTAAGAAGCATAGAACATCATGCTATTCTAGAGTGAGTACCGTTGTTTAACAAATGATTTTTTGGTGAGAACCAGTGTACACCTTTTTGCATCATTTGATTCTTAGTTGAGCACTCGTGTTCATCTCCCGGTATAATTGTGATCACCAATGTTGGTCCGGTGATGCTGTGGTAAGTACCATTGTACATCATGCCACTCGAAAGAGCTTACCATTTCATTGCTTAATTGATTTATTGAGCAATTGTGCACATCACATTGTCGACGTATGCTATGTCAAGATCATGAAACCACAATGAGAGGTCGCGACATTAATATCGTGATCTCGCATCCTTGTTTCGATATTTATCATTGTTTTCTTCTTATATAGGATTTTGTTTCGCGTTTGTTTTCACCCTTGTTATTCAAAGGTTCACGATGCAAGTTTGCGTGATTACGAGACGAAGGTTCGAGATTACGATGCGAGTTCTCGTGTTGGTATTCTAGATGTCAACTACGCAATATAACGAGTGGCCCTAACGGATTACCGTATATTATACCAATATTCGGCACGGTTATCTAATTTCTGACATATTGTTCATTTTGTTATTACTTGCTGACTGTGCATGCCTTAACGGTAGCCATAAGACTCGAAACTAATGGGGTTTAGTAGGCGGAATCTGGTTCAAATTTTAAAAGAAACGCTGAAGTCATAAACAGCGATTACACCGATATTTGTATGTGGGTCTCTCAACCGATCAGCCCATAGATCAGAACGCCAGATATGATTACTAGGGACATACCTGCCTCGTTCACTCAGAATTTTATACTCATCATCGGCGCTTATGATATATCAGCGACACTGAAGCTGAATTTGGTTTAATCAGTTATATTAAATATGGGAAGTTCATAACGCTTATTAAAGTACATATTTAAACATATTTAATATTCAAATTACGTTGTGTTTAATCCAAACAATGGTTTTAACGCATTAACTTACATTTAATTATTCTAAGTTATATATGTACGGATTTGATATATCGCTGTGCTGGTCNTGCATTATCCGTACATATACATCCCTTTAACAAACTAAATAAAAGTAAGATAAATATATTTCGATTGTTTGAGGTGTGTTTTCTGCAAACCTTGTCAGTATTATCATACAGCCTTAAAATCATGTAAATTGTAATGACTTGTCGCACTTAATTAATATGGTTTCAATACAACGTAATTAGGTACTATTCATATGCGACAATAAGATTGTAAAACAATGGATTATGAGGCTCCGTCGATATTTATAATATACTAATTGATTTTAATTCTAATGTGAGTCGTATTGCAGATCACGTGTTTGTAGAGTTAGCACCATTGTACATCTCGTGATAAAAAAGTGAGCAACATCAAATGATTATGTGGTGAACGTAATTGTACATCACTTGATTATAGGGTGAGAATTAAAGTACATCACGTGGTTTTAAGGTGAGCACTGTTGTACATCACGATAATCTAAGGTGAGAATGTTGTACACCATGTAATTCTAAGGTGAGTAATGTTGTACATCTCGAGGTTCTAAGGTGAGCAATGTTTTACATTACCAGATTCTATTTTGGAGCTCAGGTGTACATCACCCGAGTCAAAGGTGATCACTGTGGTACTCATGGTATTCTTAGGTAAGCAAATTTGTAGAATTAGAGATTCTAAGGTGAGCAATAGTGTATTCAAGAGATTCCCAGGTGAGCAATATTTTACATCACGAGATTCTAAAGTGAGCACTGTTGTAATTCATGCGATTCTAAGGTGAACAATGTTGAACATTACGAGATTCCCAGGTGAGCACTGTTGAACTTCACGAGATTCTAAGGTGAACAATGCTGTACATCTCAAGATTCTAAGGTGAGCAATCCTGTACATCATGTGATTCTAAGGTGAACAATGCTGTACATCACGAGATTCTAAGGTGAGCAATCCTGTACACCATGTGATTCTAAGGTGAACAATGCTGTACATCACGAGATTCTAAGGTGAACAATGCTGTACATCTCAAGATTCTAAGGTGAGCAATGTTGTACATCATGTGATTCTAAGGTGCGCAATTGTATACATCATTAGATTCTAAGGTGAGCACTGTTGTACATCATGTTATTCTTAGGTGAACAATTTTGAACATCATTAGATTCTAAGGTGATCACGGTTGTACATCATGTTATTCTAAGGTGAACAATTTTGAACATCACGAGATTCTAAGGTGAGCACTGTTGTACATCATGTTATTCTAAGGTGAACACTTTTGAACATCACGAGATTATAAGGTGAGCAATTTTGAACATCACGTAACTCTATAATGAGCACCATTGTACATCACGTGATTCTAACGTTAGCAATTTTGTAAATTTGTACATTACGATATTCTAAGTTGAACAATATTGTATATCACGCAATTTATAGGAGCGCCATATACATCACGAGATTATATAGTGGGCACTGTTGTACAAGTTGAGAACCATTGTATATCATAAAGAGCTATAGTGTGCAATATTGCACATCGTGTGATTTTATGGTTAACGCCTGTGTTCATTACGAGATTCTAGACTGAGAACCATTGTCCATCATGTGATTCTAATGTTAACAACAATGTTCATAACATTATTATAATGTGAACAACAATGTACATAACGTGATTCTAAAGCGTACACAATTGTACAATACGTGATTTTAATGTGAACACCTTTGTACATCAAGTGATTCTACGTTGAGCGACATTGTATATCACCTGCTTCTACCGAGAGAATCATATAGATCACGATATTCTTAGAGAGCATCCTTATGCATCAAGTAATTCTAAAGTGAGCACAATATTACACTACTTGATTATAAGGTGAATAGTATTGTACCTCATTTGATTCTAAGAAGAGCAATATTGTATATCGTGCGATTCTAATGTCATCAGCATAGCACATCACTCGGTTTTAAGGTGAACACATTTTCACATCATTGGATTCTAAGGCGTGCACCATGATACATCACTCGATTTTAGGGGTAACATATGTATGCATCACGGGCATTTCTACAGTGAGCGCCATTGGTCAACATGAGCTTTTGTATTAAGACTTGAGAATCAATTTTCTAAATGTAGAGATAATATGCTGAGCGATATAGTATTTCACAACCTTATAGTTTTGAGCATCAGTTAACATCACGAGATTATAGACGTATCAGAATTGTTTATCTCATAATTTAAGAGTGATGACCAGTCTGCATCTGGAACATCTAGAGTGAGCATCATTAAACATCACACGATTCTAGAGTGAGCAATATTCTACATCACGAGTTATAGAGCGAGAATCATAGACTAGCAATAGATGCTAGAGTAAGGGTCATTGAGTTAATAAGCGATTATATAGTGAACATCATTAAACATTACGGTATGCTAGAGTGAAAATGAGTGTATATCTCGTTATCTTATGGTAAGTACCATTGTACATTACATGGCTCTCGGTTGAGCATCATTCTATATTAGTAACACTGTACAAAACGTATATCACGTGATTCTATGGAGAGTACCATTCTTTATCAAGTGCTTATATGGTGAGAATCATGGTACATTACGAGATTCTAAGGTAAGCACCGTTGTACATCAAGTGTGATTCTAGGGTGAGCACCTTTTTTCTTATCAAGTGATGGTGAGAATGCTAATACATCATTGGATTTTTGAAGATTAACAACATTATTTGTCACGTGATTATACGGTAAGAAGCATAGAACATCATGCTATTCTAGAGTGAGTACCGTTGTTTAACAAATGATTTTTTGGTGAGAACCAGTGTACACCTTTTTGCATCATTTGATTCTTAGTTGAGCACTCGTGTTCATCTCCCGGTATAATTGTGATCACCAATGTTGGTCCGGTGATGCTGTGGTAAGTACCATTGTACATCATGCCACTCGAAAGAGCTCACCATTTCATTGCTTAATTGATTTATTGAGCAATTGTGCACATCACATTGTCGACGTATGCTATGTCAAGATCATGAAACCACAATGAGAGGTCGCGACATTAATATCGTGATCTCGCATCCTTGTTTCGATATTTATCATTGTTTTCTTCTTATATAGGATTTTGTTTCGCGTTTGTTTTCACCCTTGTTATTCAAAGGTTCACGATGCAAGTTTGCGTGATTACGAGACGAAGGTGCGAGATTACGATGCGAGTTCTCGTGTTGGTATTCTAGATGTCAACTACGCAATATAACGAGTGGCCCTAACGGATTACCGTATATTATACCAATATTCGGCACGGTTATCTAATTTCTGACATATTGTTCATTTTGTTATGACTTGCTGACTGTGCATGCCTTAACGGTAGCCATAAGACTCGAAACTAATGGGGTTTTGTAGGCGGAATCTGGTTCAAATTTTAAAAGAAACGCTGAAGTCATAAACAGCGATTACACCGATATTTGTATGTGGGTCTCTCAACCGATCAGCCCAGAGATCAGAACGCCAGATATGATTACTAGGGACATACCTGCCTCGTTCACTCAGAATTTTATACTCATCATCGGCGCTTATGATATATCAGCGACACTGAAGCTGAATTTGGTTTAATCAGTTATATTAAATATGGGAAGTTCATAACGCTTATTAAAGTACATATTTAAACATATTTAATATTCAAATTACGTTGTGTTTAATCCAAACAATGGTTTTAACGCATTAACTTACATTTAATTATTCTAAGTTATATATGTACGGATTTGATATATCGCTGTGCTGGTCACACTATATAGTTTTATTGCAGTCAAGTCATAGGAGATAAGAACTGTACTCAATATGAATTTCAAATAAGTAAACAAGTTGTGTATGCATACTGTAACTACGTGTATATACAATATTGACATGTTAATAATACAACCCCAATACAAATGTGTTGATTGCTATAACTATACACCAAACTGATTTTCAGTCAAAACTCCGTCTAGTTTAAATTTTAAACCGCAGTTGGGTTATAGCTTTAAATAACTTCAGTAAGTTTAACGAATCACTGTGAATTTTCAACAACTAAACTACTTCATAACAAATACTTGACTCCTTTGTGACAAAGACCCACACCGAGTCGCTATCAAAAGGTAAGAATGATCCGTCAGCTACTTGACACAGAACAAAAGAAATTATGTTTATATTGGTTTCCGATCTCTCCAAACTGATCACATTGAACAGCAAACGCGCAAAAGTATTGTATTCCAGTTGCTGTTTATATGTTTTTCGAGGACCACAAAAGTAATGCCCAGCTTGTATTCCCGTTGCTGTTTATGTTTGCGAGGACAACGAAGGGGAGTACCCGTCACCAACGGGCACTCAAAACAATACATTTAAAAAGAATATAACAAACAAAAAACCTTGAGTTATACGTATCCACTGACAAGACATGTGCGTCTGAATGGTATGCATAAGATATGACCTGCCATATCAGTGGGGGTACTTTAGAACTACATTCCTTCCGTTGTTATTGTAATCAGTGCAAATAGATTTCAAGGGCAAACCAGAGACACGGCTCCTTTGAGTGCTCTGTGCTTTGTGAACTTAAGTATTGTGACCTAGTTAAATTTGCAGTACAATTAAATTACTTTAATATTTTTGTATTTGTTCATACGAGCTGTTTTTTTCTGGTGTAAAACGATGGAAAATGTAATAACGTAAAGTTGAGTGTGAATTATATTGCATCTGTTTGAAGGTGTTCAAAATACAATATTTATAAACCATTTAATACACAAGCCAATACTTTTAATACATTAATAGTTATGGTCATGAGACGAATATTTATGTAAAACGTTGATAACGAAATTTAATAGAAAATCAAAACACATTCCAAGATTAGGTACAGATGTATAAGGAATAATGACTATTTGTCAGACATGAGTAAAAGGAATTATAATAACATTTGGAAGAGATTAACTTTGACGGAAAATTAATTGTGAATTATTTGTAAATGGTTTTGATATGCATATTTCTATATTCTAATGATATGCATAATTGCCGTTAGTCATGTTCATTTTATGTAAATGATAATGTGTATTCCTATAAACTAAATGCATGTTCACAAATACGTTCTACCTTATACGTTCTCAATAACATTCGCCTTAACAATTCAACACAAGCGCAAACAAAGGCATGACTAACTCCTTTTAAAAATAATCCTATAATCTTACGTAAATCTTGTATTGAAACAACTACATTATTGTTTACAAGTGTTTATAAATGAGACTATGTCGCTAGAGGCAAACACGCGTTAATTTAATAAACAAAGTGATTCTATATATAACGAAATCTCATAGTGTTTATGGTCTTTAAATTGGGCTCAGATACGATTAATAAAAAATCTTGTTTTATAAATTACTTTGCACCTAAAATAACAAATTATTTGCACACCAGAACCTTGGCATGGTGCTAATAAACCCATAAACAATCAAAAGAAAACAATGGTTCAATTGGACAATTTTGCAATCCCTAACAAAGTTTTTAGAAAACACCTAAATAATATCTCCAAAGAGCCACGCTACATTAGGCAGGTATGTCCCTCAATCAGCATATCTCGTGGTCGGATCTTGGGGCTGATCGGTTGGGAGATACTCATAAAACATTTAAGCAAGATTCGGTTAACAAAACCACCGGAGCTTCATTACCACTCTGGTTACCTGTATGGCGTGGACAATCAATGGTTAACTACAAATCAATCTGTATTACTTGAGACAACCTGTTTACTTTGGTATTTGGTATAATAGTTTGCAATGACAAAGCAACTACTTTGGATTTGTTGGCAGATAATGTCTCAATTTGTTTTAAAAATCCGCAAAGTGACTTCAAGGTCAAAACATGCACAGTTTCAGAATGTACATCTAAGGTGAACTGGCGCACCTTGATAAAGACAATAATTGTACACCGTCGAAGATGTTAAGATTATATTTTAGCATGACATTTCAAAATCTTTAACTGTATTATCTTTGTCTTTTTAAGACAATTTTACTTTTTTTCGAAGGAAGTTTGACAGTAGGGATTATATACAGCATACGTGTTAACTATATAGGCACATGTTCTATGCTATGCCGCTCGAGGTGTAAATTGTACTTGCTCTTGCTTTTTAGCCTTTAAATTCCAATGCTGTTACAAATAAAAGATTGTTTTCGATTTACAAGTTGAACATTGCAAAGGTCATGATATTTGAACAAATTAAAATGGTCAGATATATATGCATTGCAGACACTAATCATACCATAACATAATGCACATCATTTTCAGTCTAATCAGGGACGACACTTTCTGCACATGCATTAAACCCCCTTTTCACAGAGCGAGGCTCAAGTGAATGCAGTTGTTATATTTACGTGACCAGTGGCACGTTATTGGTTCCCGTTAGCATAACATGACGTAACGTTGAAATGACGTTCTGCGTGGAGCGTCTGATTATACATGTAAAGATAAACTTCAGGTTTCAAAGCGCGACTGTTTTGAATACTCTCACTCGTTTGACGGGCAGAAATCCAATAAAACGAATGCGTATATTTAGAATATCAAGCACAGTCACACCTCGTATATTGAAATTACTTATAGAAATGAATACAAATAATAACACAACACGGTTAATTAACTTGAAATTTGAAAAACTTTTCGTAGATTTATTTGAATAAAACTGATCATTCGTGTTTGCTCAGATAAGTTATAATGATTAAATAATTAAAGCTGTTATAAACATCCAATACATTTACAAATGAAAAGCCGTATCGGATCAGTCGGTGAAATTCGCTCGGGTTCATATTAGACGGATATTTTGCTTTGATATAATATTTACACTAAAGTTCATCAAATGTATCAACAATAGTCTGATGAACTTCTTCAGATAATATGATTCTTTTCCCGATTGGATGATTGTCTTTCCTCTTAAAACTGACAAATCTGCTTGTTGTTTTAAATTACCGTCGGCTGCATCTTGTGGACCCTTGTTATGTGAGGTTTCATAAAAGTTTCTGACGGATTTTATCTGCAAAAAAAAATGGAATGGTTCACACACTTTATTTGGCATAATAAATTTAAGTTTAAATAAGAATCATATTTTATCTATGCCAATTAAAATATATTTGGTGGTTACAAGGTAGAAATCCGTCTTTTTTTTGCGCTTAAAAATAATCGCTTTTGTCGAAATGGACGTATACGTCTAGAAATCCTACTT
>VMBQ01011419.1:0-23759 GCA_007657795.1 Dreissena rostriformis | reverse complement strand
GGCTCTTTTTGGCGTAAAAGGGCTAAAATGTTGCTTTATTTATGATAATTAGTGTCTAGACCCTTAGAGGGATGGTTAATACACAAGACCCATCAACGATTGATTTTAATACGTTTATTATCTACCGCTATCAAAGAGCAACTAATTAACAGCAACAGGCGACTCAAACGTTTGCAAAACTAAACACTTAAACGCAAAATTCATGCTTTACGCCGAAAGGTGATTTTCAGTGCCTCGATCATAACTATCACACTTTACGCCAGAGCGCAAAAAAGCGGATTGTGCTCAGTGCCACAGTTTTGAACTTATTACGACTAATTAATGAACTAATTAATGGCTTGAGTACAATTGCAACAAACGGGAATTTCCAAGAAAAACTTCTTATTTGTAACAGTGGAATCAATTATGACAGGATGACGATATATGGTATAACAATAATTTCTCAATGGCGACACCTGACTACATTTATGTTCAGGTGCTGCGTGTGTGCACGTCACACTAGAAATGCATATAATATAATGCCTTAGTTAACTATATCGGATTATACATGCTGATAACTCCCAATGCGCCCCAAAACAATGATGTAAATGTTGCGGGTTTGTTGTACAACCCATCCACATCCTCATGAACGAAGTCCGAAACCCCATGACTAGTCAAGGTTCAAAACGCCCATCAGACTACCTCAACATATAAGAAGTATGAAAAAACACAACCACTTTGGATGATTTTTATCAACCATTGTCAGTATTTTTGACACTACCGTTAACCAAATATGCATTATCTGCTCAGTCTTTCTGATAGATTGAGCATGAATTGTCAAGACACCACATTGAAGATGAATACATAATTTAAGCAAAAGGTATTTCAATATACGAGTACCTGGTGTTCTGTTTAAGAAGGTGCATACCACTCAATCTGTGACACACCACAACCAACTGTCTGCGTTAACATCATCACATGTTAATTTTTATTTATCGAATGGAAAATCCAACTGGGCGCCCAACGAGACTAGCTAGCTAATTTGAATCGACCAAAGGCTATGGGTCATATACTGTTGATCACTTGTATACCATTTGTTCAGAAGTGGGTTTCATTTTTGTTCACTGAACTGAGCGTTAAACCAATGATTCAAGCAGCAAATAACTTGTTCATTCCTGAAAAAATCCGATATAAACAGAGGGATACCATACACAGCAAACGCTCAGTGTATCTTAGCTATGTGATGTAATTCGTCCATAATGAGCGCGTGTAAGAAATCATAGAATTGGTGGTTTAAACCGATTAACGGACGCCAAACCGCACAGTAAGCACGGGATAATTCACTTCAACCTAATTTGCCGACAATTAAAAAATCAATATAAGCTGCCTTGGAAAAAATTACAAAAAAAAACACATTTGAGAATCACAAGTATTGATTAATTTTAAATTATGAAACTGTAACAAAACATATGATAGCCAACTTGATTCCAAAATTTGTCTTACCATCCTTAGTGTAAGAAGAATGTTTTATTCGATACTTAACTCCTTTTTCATGGAAGGAAAGCAACAACAGGTTGAATTTAAGACATAATCTAATACGACACCAGCTGACTTTATTGAATAGACTAAGAGCCTAAGTTTGGTTGGTAATCAAAAGTATATCAAATAGAACGTGTACATATGTAACATGTAACACAAGAAATAGAAATAATTGAAAAGTAATAAAACTTAAACAGTAATAAATTATGAGAACGTAACCAAATATATGGAAGCAAACGTGATGCAAAGTATACATTTCGATCTTAATAGGCAGTGGAAAACATTATTTACAAGATTCAGCAATGTTTAAAGAAAGTTGGAATGGTAAGAATAGTCTAACTTTATTGTGTAAACAAAAGGCAATTTGATGGTTGGTAAACAACACGTTTGTAACGTGCCATAAAAAATAAAAATATCAATATAAAATACACATAACGGTACACCGTGCTGCGGATGTTTATAGAAATGTCCTCGCTCGTTGTAGTTGTCCGTTTCCCACACTTGTATATTTTAATAATAATAATATCAACAAAATGATTAGGAACTAAACCAGCCATGATAAAGATTAAGTACACATTGCCTTTACAACACAGATGATAAATAATTGGTTTAAATGTGTGGGTGATTACTAGATAGTTCAAGTTGTTTACGCGTAAAGACTTTCGAGGGTCGGTCCTTATCAGACGGATGTCTCAGGAAGATTTAATGAAGTGTTATTTCCTAGTTTTGTGCGCAAGCTTCACCATAAATTATAACAACAAGCACATTATATTCGGGAAAGAACGTCAACATGTCCGTATAAGAAATATATTTACATTGAGAAAAGGAAACAGAAAAAAACATGCACACACGCATCAGGCAATCAAACTTGAAAATAAACTCCCAAAATAGGACGTCCGAGCACTTTGCAAATAATTAATCAATAAAATGCGCATTTAGCGTACTCGCATGCATAGTGTTTTCGTACTTTTGTGGTTTTTATTTAAATAAATTACAAATGGAATATTATTCAGTCTTAGATAATATATGTATGGTTATAATAAACAATACACGCATAGTTTGAAACAAAGACATTGTTTTAGTATACAAGTTCAACTGTTCTATATGATCACACGTGATTATAGGTGCTATCTCGAGTAAAATCTTTATTTGAAACCTGCCGACGTATTCGNATATTTTAATAATAATAATATCAACAAAATGATTAGGAACTAAACCAGCCATGATAAAGATTAAGTACACATTGCCTTTACAACACAGATGATAAATAATTGGTTTAAATGTGTGGGTGATTACTAGATAGTTCAAGTTGTTTACGCGTAAAGACTTTCGAGGGTCGGTCCTTATCAGACGGATGTCTCAGGAAGATTTAATGAAGTGTTATTTCCTAGTTTTGTGCGCAAGCTTCACCATAAATTATAACAACAAGCACATTATATTCGGGAAAGAACGTCAACATGTCCGTATAAGAAATATATTTACATTGAGAAAAGGAAACAGAAAAAAACATGCACACACGCATCAGGCAATCAAACTTGAAAATAAACTCCCAAAATAGGACGTCCGAGCACTTTGCAAATAATTAATCAATAAAATGCGCATTTAGCGTACTCGCATGCATAGTGTTTTCGTACTTTTGTGGTTTTTATTTAAATAAATTACAAATGGAATATTATTCAGTCTTAGATAATATATGTATGGTTATAATAAACAATACACGCATAGTTTGAAACAAAGACATTGTTTTAGTATACAAGTTCAACTGTTCTATATGATCACACGTGATTATAGGTGCTATCTCGAGTAAAATCTTTATTTGAAACCTGCCGACGTATTCGGTCATACTCGTTAAACGGTGTGGCTATGGTTGTTTCGTTAAGGTGATGATACTCAACATCCAGCTCTGATTCTACTTGCTGTGCTTTATGCACCGTATAAGCATTCATCAATGCGGGATCACTAACTATGGCGCTAGTTGATTCGTCATCTACTGTCCTATTTCGTTCGTTGGGTATGTCAATCTGCGAATAGTAGGTGTCTGAGCATCCAGTTGCCTTTCCAATTTTATCTATTTCGTCTGGACCATTCTCGTCATCGATAATAGAATAATCATTTGAATTTGGACTATCTTGTGGAGCCGCGGAGTTGGAGTCGTTCATTTCTGTCAATGGCATGATTTCATTGTAATCCGTATTTTCAGCAAGGTCTCCTCTTGTTAATACCATTTCATCTATACGGTTGCCAGACTCTGTGGCAGTGTCAATTTTCATTTTTTCGTTTTGCTTTGTACTTGCATATGAATAATGTGTTTCATCAGTTGCAAAAGTAGCCAGATATCTACCGACTGTTACAGTGTTCTCGTCGGCATTATAGAGTGGGTTCTCTGTTTCAATATCACCAGTGCTTGTTGCTTTTCTAGATTTCCTTAAAAGAGTAAATATGGCTTAGAAGAGTGTTGATATGCATTTTAAGTCACAGAATTTATGAAATGTTTGAATTTAACTTCATCTTGAATTTAATTGCAATTAAATGATCAAATGCAACAACTGTTGGATATGAAACAATATTATTTATTTTATCGAACCTACCGTTCAACTTAAACTTACCTGTATTTAACGAGTAGTACAGCTGCCACGATTATCAGACATCCGGGAACACTGACCCCTGCGGCTATTATTGGAACTGTAATAAAGCATTAGAACAAAATGAAATCAACAGTTATGCGTATACTTGTGATCGAGAGGTTGTGATTCTATAAAAGGTATTTCTATGACACAAGCTATTTTAATTTGCGTCGTACTTTTTCTACATATTACACGTAATGCGAAAGGAATATAAACCTGAAGAGGCACCATCTGAATTATTTTCTTTTTCTCCCTTCTCAATCCTCAATTGAGTCTGCTTTGTTGTCCCTTCGAAAGGTTCAGCTGTTGATAGTATTGTCTCATGCACCGTACCGGTTGATTGTATACCTTCATCCATCGTGAGGTTAATTTGTTTTGGTGTAGAATTATTGTCTTGGCGGTCATAGCATGTAACGTTTACTGTACCGTTTTTAACTGGAAAGATTAATGGAAACACATATTTTTAAAAACTGAATACTTAGAGTATTGGAAATTTTCGAACCAGATTTCACTGAGCTATTCGGGCTTTATTAGTTAAACACAAATGTTTTTATATTTATTTAATGATAACCGTTAATGAAAACCGGTTGTTTCCGAAGTGCTGATAGAAAGCGCTACAAACGCTAAAATATTGTTTCTATTTAAAGTATGATGTTATTAATGAATGAAACTTTATGTTAACATGTGTTCCAGTCATAAGTAGAATTTCACTTATTTGATTACAAGGTTTTATGATTTGACTCTACCTCAATTGTTGTGTTAAATAATGACTAATCGTGATTTTGTATGGTAAATTTACATGAAGTAAACCATTTATATTCAAGAAAACCTATAATGCATTGTTGCATATTGCTATTATCAGAGCTGATCACGTATTACCTCGGGCATCAGATATTATCATTCACCAACCCTTTACGTGTACCAGTATTAAATACTAAGACTTATACCAAACGCATGCATCACTATAAAGGGATATACAATACAATTATAAAACATATACATACTGTTCTACATTTCTTACAATACTATGACTCATATTTAAAACAAATTATTTGATTATCTTAACACCTCACAGGCCATAAACTACTGTTTCCTAATCTCACCATGGATCTTCAAACACGCGACTTCTCTTGTGTGGAATGCATCAGCTCGGTAGTAAAGTGTTCTAGTGGACTCGATAATAAAAGCTTGTGTGGAATTGTCCTTCAAACATACCATTTGATTTTGATCCATGCATATTGACAGAGTATGTATTTCTGAGCTCTGCACGAAGGAGAGTTCCAATGTTGCGGTAGATGATTCTGTATGTACGGTAGATGATTCTGTATGTACCAAAGTTATTGTACACTGAAATTCTTCATTCGATTGAGAAGCCAAATTAATGTATCCAGTTGTGACATTGGATAAAACGCCTGATTGGCAGATTGTCAATGCTGAAAAAAAGATCACTCGTTAATCATTTATTGCACCCGTGACCGAATTACGTAATCGTAATAACATAATTAGCTACGACAACAACGCCTTTATTCAGCATTACACACATTCTCAGTTTTTAGTATGTATAAAACATATTGCGCAGGCAAACCGTAAAATGTATTACAATGATTTATATTCAAAACACAACGATGGAAAACCATTGACCGTTGTTAAGAGTATTCAATAGAAACATAGCAAATACATCGTACCTGGCAGACATGTTGCAAAATCTTATGAATATGAGCATATTTAAATCGAACTGGAATGGTTTTAAAACTATTTTTAGTCATGCCTATGGTAGGAATATAACTATTGACAGGTTAGTATTTCTATATAAAACGAACATACACATAATCTAAACTAAGTCATATCTTGTTACTTGTATTATTCTACTTTGGTCATATCTTACAGGTAATAAGGTTTGTGAAACACATACCAGGTCTCTTCTGCAACTTTTCGCACGGTTTGACATCCTTTACAGCTGCTGCAACTAAATTAATAAACTGGCTAATAACTTACGATAGGTGTTTATATCTTAGAATATTAAAACAGTAATGTACGCTATGCAGAGATAATGTGTACTTAAACTTTTGCTAAAGTTATTTGTAAAATGTATTGAAAATTACGTCTTATGTAATTCAATTAATTAATGATTTATAATAATAATAATACTTATAATAATAATAATGATAATAACAATAAAACTATTAATGTTTAACATTCGTGTAATATAAAATAGTATTGGTCCTGCATAAGCTCAGGTATAGAAAATGTATCGTAAAGTTCGTTACAGCTATTTTAATTTAATAACGTTTATTTCACATTTATTTTCTTTTAATAACCATAACCTACCTTTGATTGAAAATTGCAAATAAATCACAATAAATGCAACGCATGTCCTTACAAAACCCATGATTTCAGACACGTTTAGTTTCAACCGCATATTTAGTTTCAATGAAATGTTACAAAATAAAGACGTGGTTAAGTAACATTAAGTGTTCCAACAACTCATTTCGGGAAGAAGGAAATTTGAACAGGACGTAGATCAAGGAAATTTGATCAGGACATAGATCAAGGAAATTTGATCAGGACGTAGATAACGAAAAGTAATTACCGTTCGTTCAAAACTCTAGTTCATGTATATTGTTTTCTTATTAATATTTGAAATTTCCATTTAGTATTTTTGTTAACTGTATTGACTTTTAATTTAGAGTATAAACATACAGATAGTATCACTAGTATGGGTTATAAACGCGTGTAAGCTATTTCGCCGAATAGCGTACATTTTACATCTGTTAAATTACTGCGTAATGTTAATGTTAAGTAAAATCTGTCAAATAATAAAACACATATTATTATTACTGATATGTTATGCAATTTTATGAAATTCGACCTCTAGTCATTATTCTGTTTAGCCTTCCAACAAGTCAAAATGTTCGCATCCAATTACTGTAGCATGATTATCGGCCGTTTGTATTATTATAGAACAAAATGCTCTCTTCCACATTATTAATTTCAATAAAATTCGTTTTTGTCGATTTATAAGGAACGCTAAGCATTGATTAATACAGTGCATGCAAAACAAACATGTTGAATAATTCATTACATTTAAAGAATGTGTTTCTTTAAAAACACAAACTTAATACGTAACAAGGAAACCCCAAGATAAGTATTTAGCTCAAGATAGTGATATGAATAAACAAGAAATATTAACAGCGCTGTAAAACACTGCGAAAGACTTGCGCATGAGTCAATATATATAGATCCTTTGAGTTTACAAGGAGCAGTTTTTTGTGTGTGACGTATTTGGAGGAATCGAGAGTTATATCTCAGTAACATGGACTTTCACGAAACCAATAATACTAAATTCATAGTGTATAAACGATTTGATCGCCAAGCGGATGTTGTCATTGTTATTGTAGTAAATATACATGTAAAACATACCGATTTCTAGAAATCGCATGTATTTAGGATCTACACTAAACGATCGTCCGCATGTTTAATCTGCATTTCATTTAAAAATAAAATGCAATACTTAGGAAAGTATTGGTAGTAATGTTGTTATTAACACCTAGTGTTCATACAATACATGTAGTTTCGTTGTACATATATATTTTATGATCGATTTAAATGATGTATAGCATGACAAGTTTAAATACATCATCAACCAATACAAATTTACCAATATAATCAAAAGATGCAACATCTGAAAGAATAATTGTGTTTGTATCTAGTGAACGTGCACCTCATCAAAGTTAAACTTCTGTCAAACCCATTTATGTCGAATGATTCTCCATATTCATCACATGGATACTAGCAAAACAATTTAACACTATATTTAATATAAGCATTATATGTAAATAATGTTTCCGCTCAATAGGCGATTGCCATTGTTTAATTTAATGCGATATAATATTCCTGACAGATAGATGGTAAGCTTGTTGATTTTGAATAAGATAATCATTTCATTTCATGACAGGTTATATAAAACATATTTTTACGAATTGCGGGGTACAGAAGTGAAACTAGTGTATACATTGTATTATTTTAAACAAAATCATGAAAATACAATTTTTTATACTGGGGTCAAATTTTATTTCATTTGTCGAGCAAAATAACGATACATTAAAAAGGATAGAGATTCATACTAGTTTTAAAAACTATAGAATCAGCCCATGCGAAAGGAATGTAGTAGTGGTGTTAAGAAATATGTATTTGCATAACCATTTCTTTACTGTGCTATGAGTCAGTTAATAAATATATAACTGAGCTTTACTCGCTGGACAGCGATACTTGTTGTCATCGATTAGACTTACAGTGGCTTAGATATACATCTTCAAGTGACCGATTATTTACAATATATTATAAAAGCTGTAAGAACACTTGTGTAATCCTAAGCATGTAATAAGTAGATACCGGTTAGTGTGAACAGTGATTAAATCGTAAGACTTGTGACTATATTGTAGTGTAATATTAAAACAAAACAACTAATTTTAACAAATCTCGATATAAACATGAAAATGAACGTAAATTGACGTGTCATTATCTTTTCTACCGTTAAGGAATTTTTGCAGTTTCCCAAATCAAACCGATTTATAAATATAATGAAACTTTAGATTAACTATTTTCAAAAACACAACAAATATTGTGCTTTTATATAGAAAAGTTCTCATTAAAGTATGAAAAGAAACCAGACACAAACAACGCATCCCACAGTTTGTTTGTTTTGACTTGAAGGTATCGCCTGGTTTCAAGTGGTAAAACATCAAAACAAATAATATATTTAATTGATATAACTTGAGTAAATAAGCAAGCATTTTGATATATTACTGTGGTTCTAAATTTAAATATGTCAATTTTGAAAGACGTAGTTTATATTAATTGAGAACGAATGTTTAGTTAACCGACGCTTTAGATAATTAAGTTGTTATGTAAAAATGTCATAATTTAATAGAACACTATATAGGTTTGAAATGACGGTTTTGGATAAACTATTATACAAAACAATATGGTATTAACAAAAATAAAAGTTATTACATAGGTACTTATTTAGGCGTGACTTGGAACATGTATTGTACATGTTCAGGCATACGGAAGTACATTTACATATATACGGTACTATCTAGCGATATGAAACATTGGATACCGATAAAATAGAATTATTCCCAAAACTGTCTCATTATCTTGTATAACTCTTACGTATTGGAAAGACGATAACTCAATGGTTAATACGCCAATACATTATTAACTATTAAACATTTGAAATGAAATAGTTCATCACTGCGTAGGTGCAAATACTACGTTTAAATTACCTGGTGTGAGCAATAATGCATGTATATATAACGCAAAACTATCCATAAAACTATCTTAACACATTTTTGTTCCATATGATTTGAAAACACAACGAGCAAATATCCTTCTATACAATGTCATTTTTAATAATCGGGGTTGTATACAAGATTACTGAGCGGAAGCTGATTATTATTTTAAAATCAGATCATCAAATATTAAGGCGTATTCAAGATCTGTGAACGTATGTGACAATGTTAGATAGACAGAAAATGATCATTACGTTCAAAGACGCAAACACGAATTTCAATTTAAAAATATTGTTTAAATTCTCTTACAATATGCAAAACACACACACAGTATTAAGTAGCTCTGAGTTTTCAACATATAACAAAGTCATACCGATGCTCATACAAAACATCACGAACTTAACGAACTATCGAATTTATTTTATGACTGGTGCAATCACAGTCTTACACTCTAGCGGGCTATCTGACGACACAATTTTACAAGTCTACATTTTCAATTCCGAGTTGTATCTTAAACCATTAGTATAAATGATGAAGTTCATCGCTCTTAATAATGTGTAACTTCAACGTCGATAAATAGCGTCTTTACTTAAGTGTGGTACAGAGCAATCCTATACATTTGCTTGTCAATATATTATACCGCACGCACTTGTAAAACAGCAGAGCAATACACGCTCATTGTTAAAACTAGTGTGACTGAATAGACCTGGCACTTACAAATATTCTGTTCATTTCCGGCATTCTTGAAAAGTTAGTTTCCACTTCACCCATAACAAAAAGTGCAATTTGGCGTTTGTTTTCTTTTTTCAATATTACTTGTCAGATAATCACGCCAAGTATAAAGACGGCGGCTTTTTTTGTCGATTCACCATTTTCAAAAAATGCGCAAAATACTCATTTGACTGCCTGAATGTTTTTAAATGAACAAAGTTGGTACTACGAAAACCTTGTATTCGAGAACCTTATTGTCCAATGCATCTCGAATGAATATATTGGGCGGCAAAAAACGAAACCATTTTACCAGCTGGCATGATCTTTCCGATCTTAATTCTAGTTTCTCCTGAAAGGCCAGTCATGTGTAGGCCTTTATCATTTTCCTGTCATGGAGCTAGAGTTCCTCCACGGGTATTCAGCTTTCTCAGCTGGGGATGTTTTACTCACACATGTTGTGTTTTTCACCCGTACGCTTTGAGATAAGATCTTATTATTTGATAATAAAGATATTACGCTCGACCGCAATACGTATTTAGGTTGACGAGCAATACGTCCTGGCTGCAACTGACCATATGTAATTCAGTTTTTCGAGTAAAGTACGTTTTATTTACTGCAAATGGCTTATGTCACGTGTAGAATTTTCCTATAGTAGACTCGTACATTTCCTCACGGGAGAGCGAGCAGCGTACAAGATAAACCGATTCGCAGAAATAAAATTAGGTCGTCAGTGCCCTTATGTGCCACCAAGTACAACACTCATCGAGTTAACTTGTCTTGTGCTTGAGACGAAAGACAGGTTGGTGCAATGCGATCGAATTTGTGATCTCTGAATCGTGAAGGCAGTGCGTTACCACTATAACACTATTCGCTTTAATCGATAATTAATTGTGTTATAGAGTGCATATCTACAACTTAATTCTAATTTGACGACATGTGTCTCCAACTAGGCATGCATTTCTTAAAAACGCGAATAAAAGTCTCAGTATTGGAATGTTTTAATACTTCTTTCTTATTGTTGTAATGTCGTGGCGACTCAAATCGCCAAATGTTTGAATAACTAACTCTTTGCCGCCGTTTTCAACTTGACACTAACGACCACAATAAGGGGTAACGAGCGAACGTGTTGTTGCCCTACATGATATTGCTAGTCAAAATAGTTTCTTAATGGCGATACCTGACTTTATTTATGAACTGCCAATATATAAAGATGGTCTGGTGCTGCGTATGCCCACGTCACACTGAAAACGCATATAATATATTAATGTTGTGGGTTCGTGTTGCACCCAATCAACTTCCTCTTAAAGGAAGTCAGAAACCCCATGACTAGTCAAGGTTCAAAACACTTATCAGACTATCTCAAAAGTTAAAGGAGTATGACACAACACAACCACTTTGGATGATGTTTATACGAATGTTATCAACAATTGTCAGTATTTCAACACTACCATTTAACACATATACAGTATCTGCACAGTATTGCTGATAGACGGAGCATGCATTAAGTACCATTGATATTTCATCTACTATCGGAAGATTCCGTGTCGAATGTGCCAGTAGCGTGGACTTGCTTCCCTCAGGCCATCACAGAAATGACACTACTATTGTAAACAACAGAGACGAGACTACTCCAACAACAACAACAATGCATGCTTACGAACAGAATACAACTGCTACCACGACAACAACTGTTGAGGTGAAAGGAAGTTCAAAAGACAAAAACACTGGTAATACTGTCATAACATAAAATATTTTAATTGCGATAAAATAAAATATTTATTAAAAAAATAAATATATACAATAAAAGAAAACACGCACACACAAAAAACACAACAACATAACAAAATAAAACTCATTTAGATTATCTTTTCAAAGGGATTTGTTTTTGTTTTGTTTTCACAATTTGAAATTTGATAAATGATAAATGTCCTTATATTATAATTGAACATATTTCTACTATTTTATACCTCTAGGGAATTATATTGTTCTTAAAGGAGTGGTTCGTCTGGTATTGCTTAGTCCGTCCACCTCGTATACTGTGTACAATGCAAAAATTGCGAGACCAAAGTGTGAAAACCATGTGGAAAATATTCATTTAAGTCTTGGTTTCAGAAATGTATACAGCGACTGTGTTTAAGCTGGTCAATGATTTCCTATACGTGGTCATGGAACTTCTGTAGCGATAAAATAAAAAAAGGAGTACGAATGTCTTTACTTCTGCCACACAAGCAATCGTTCATGAATACTATATTGTAAGAGAAGATGTCGCACATGCTTCTAAATATAGACAAATATCATCTGGTAAACTATTATTAGATGAACACAACAATATTTGAACGCATTAAAAAAATTAGTTCCATTTGCACACATTTCAATTTTTGTATGCGTGGACGCATGGAATCAACTTTGAGAAGAAATCGATAATGCATGTGCATAAAGTGTCATCCACGATTAACCTGTGCAGTACGCACAGGCACACCAGGGACGACACTTTCAGCTTATCAGTAAGGTATTTTTCGTTTAAATGAAGCCTTTTTTTGCGAACATCCAGTTTAGACGGAAGGTATCATCACTGAAAAAATGCACGGACTACACGGGCTTATCTGGGGTGGCACTCAACGCACATGAATTAAACTCGCTTTCCCAGAGAGAGGCTAATTAATATTCGAGAAATGTTTTTTATTTCAGATGTTATTGCATTAGCAGTCTGTGTGACAGTGATTCGAGTTGCAATTGGCATTACAGTTGTTGTGCTCTTGACACGCAGGTATTATATTAGTATCGTTATACTTTTCTGAATGAAGTTACGCTTAAAATGAATTGTGTTTATATGTTATGAAATCTGACTTAAATATAAAATAATGATGATGTTATCCAATTACAGAAGGAAAATCATGAAATCCAAGGCAGTAGCTGTGAACACTGGAGCAGACAACGTTGATCTTCGCGAAATTAACGATGAGAAATTCGAAACTATGAACAAAAATGCAATCGATTGAGCGTTCTCTGAATGTCGTATAATGGCTGTGTGTATACAATAAGTTCTATGTATATTATGGATTGTGTCTAAATTGATGCATTATACTCGTATGGTGTGAATGTATGCCTTTTCACTTGGATTTGTCTTAAACGTTTATACAAAACAAAACATGACACGAGCTTAAAACAAAACTTCATATTTACTCATTATTGCTTGACCCACACAATTAATTTTACATGTACACGGTAGTACTTTTTTCTATACGGTACTATCAAGCGATATGAAACATTTGATACCAATAAAAAAGAATTGCTATACAATTGTCAACTATAATTTTCACACTTGAAATAACATAGTTAACATCGTAAATGAATGCGTTGGTGAAACTTCAAAGTTTCAATAACAATACCAATAATGCATGTATTAATATCCACAACCTAGTTATGAAACTATATGTACACGTTGTGTTTCATTAGATTTGGAAAAAACAACGGTCAAATATCTTTCTATACAAGGAAGTTAAACATAATCGGTGTTTATACCAGACTACGGGGCGGAAGCTTACTGCAATATGTAAATCAGATCATCAANTCATGGAACTTCTGTAGCGATAAAATAAAAAAGAGTGCGAATGTCTTTACTTCTGCCACACAAGCAATCGTTCATGAATACTATATTGTAAGAGAAGATGTCGCACATGCTTATAAATATAGACAGATATCATCTGGTTAACTATTATAAGATGCACACAACAATATTTCAACGCATTAAAAACATTAGTTCCGTTTGCACACATTTCAATTTTTGTATGCGTGGACGAATGGAATCAAATTTGAGAAGAAATCGATAATGCATGTGCGTAAAGTGTCGTCCACTATTAACCTGTGCAGTGCGCACAGGCACACCAGGGACGACACTTTCAGTTTATAAGTAAGGTATTTTTCGTTTAAAGGAAGCCTTTTTTGCGAACATCCAGTTTAGACGAAAGGTGTTGTCACTGAAAAAATGCACGGACTACACAGGCCTATCTGGGGCGACACTCAACGCACATGAATTAAACTCGTTTTCCCAGAGAGAGGTTTATTTATATTCGAGAAATGTTTGTAATTTCAGATGTTATTGCATTAGCAGTCTGTGTGACAGTGATTCCAGTTGCAATTGGCATTGCAGTTGTTGTGCTCTTGACACGCAGGTATTATATTAGTATTGTTATACTTTTCTGAATGAAGTTTGTGCTCTTGACACGCAGGTATTATATTAGTATTGTTATACTTTTCTGAATGAAGTTACGCTTAAAATGAATTGTGTTTATATGTTATGAAATCTGACTTAAACAATATAAAATAATGATTATGTTATCCAATTACAGAAGGAAAATCATGAAATCCAAGGCAGTAGCTGTGAACACTGGAGCAGACAACTTTGATCTTCGCGAAATCAACGATGAGAAACTCGAAAATATAAACAAAAATGCAATCGATTGAGCGTTCTCTGAATGTCGTATAATGGCTGTGTGTATACAATAAGTTCTATGTATATAATTGTATTCTGTCTAAATTGATGGATTATACTCGTATGGTGTGAATGTATACCTTTTCACTTGGATTTGTCTTAAACGTTTATTCAAAACAAAACATGACACGAGCTTAAAACAAAACTTCATATTTACTCATTATTGCTGGACCCACACAATTAATTTTACATGTACACGGTAGTACTTTTTTATACACGGTACTATCAAGCGATATGAAACATTTGATACCAATAAAATAGAATTGCTATACAATTGTCAACTATAATTTTCACACTTGAAATAACATAGTTAACATCGTTAATGAATGCGTTGGTGAAACTACTAAGTTTCAATTACAATACCAATAATACATGTATTAATATCCACAACCTAGTTATGAAACTATATGTACACTTGTGTTTCATTAGATTTGGAAATAAACAACGGTCAAATATCTTTCTATACAAGGAAGTTAAACATAATCGGTGTTTTATACTACGGGGCGGAAGCTTACTGCAATATGTAAATCAGATCATCAAACATTCAGTCGTATTCAAGGTCAGTATGAACTTATCTGACACTGTTTATTAGAAAGAAAATAACCATTAAGTTCAAAGATCGCAAATATGAAGTACAATTTCAAAAAGATTGTTTAAATTCCGTAACAATATCCAAAACACACACACATTATAACGTCGCTCTGAGTGTTCAGCAAGACAAGACAAGACAAATATTTATTTAGACATCGCACAGTGTACATCGTCTAAACACTATATATTTCACATACAATTATGTCACAGAGATAAACATAGTAATAATATAAACATAAGCAGCGTCGTATACGGTTACGAAAAGTTACAGAGATAAACATAGTAATAACATTCAGAGATAAACATAGTAATAACATTAACGTAAGCAGCTACGTATACGGTTGCAAAAAGACTAGGTAAAAAACAAAAAACAGGGAAAAAAAACCTTGTTATATATGGGGGATTACTATATAAGTTAAGTAACAACATTAGCAATATTATTTCTTAAAATCAGAGCTTCTTTTACAAATTTGGCTAAATTAATAAGTTCAATTTTATTCATTGTATTCAGCAACTGGTGGAATTTATAAACAGAAGGCCTAATGTAATAACATTTCTTTAAATAGTCTTTTAAACATTGTTAGCATTTTACATTGTTATTACAATTTTCTTACAAAACATCACGAACTTAACAAATTAACGTTTTTTTTTTTACTTTTTAACAACTTTATGCAATTACAGTCAAACACTTAAGCGGGCTATCTGACGAAACAATTTTACAAGTTTACAGCATCAATTAGAGTTTAATATTAAACCATTATTAAAATGGATAAAGTACATCGCTCTTAATATTGTGTAACCTTCAACGTCAATACAAGGCGTCTAAACTGACAATAATACTTAAGTGTGATAAGAAACAAACACAATTGCTTGTCCGCATAGTATACCGCACGCACTTGTTAACAGCAGAATCATACGCGAACATTGTTATGACAAGTGCGACTGAATTGAGCTGACACTTAATAATATTCTCTTTATTTCCGGTAACTTGAAAAGCTAGTTTTCACTTCACCCGCGACTAAAAGTGCAATATGGCGTTTGCTTTCTTATGCTCAATATTACTTGTGAGATAATCCCGCCAAGCACGAAGGCGTTGGCTCTTTTTGGCGTAAAAGGGCTAAAATGTTGCTTTGTTTATGATCATTAGTTTCTAGACCCTTAGAGGGATGGTAAATACACAAGACCCAACAAAGATTGATTTTACTGCGTTTATTATCTACCGCTATCAAAGAGCAACTAATTAACAGCAATACAAGCATACAAAATACCGCCTTCTATTCGCTGAGCGGGGCAGTAGGCGGGGCTTATCCGGAATCGCTGACCATTACAAGGGTCATCATTCGGATCCAAGCACAAACGGTAATTAATTGACTGTACAAATTTGATATTACAAAAAATCTGTAACGAATATATTTGAACAGAGCGGAAAACTTTGGCAAGATGTCGTGGTCATTCCGATCATGATGTTAGGTGTTCAGTTTCTACGGAAGAGCAAGTCATGTGTAGGCCTTCATCCTTTTCCTGTCATGGACCGTGATTTCATCCATAGGTATTCAGCATCCTTAGATTTCCGCTGTGAATACATACTAGGTTTGATCCACGAATTGCGTGTTTTTTCCTATCGCTTTAAATATTATTTTTTTTTGGTAATGAAGATGTTAGTGTGCAGGTTGACGAGCAATTCGTGCTGGCTGCACGTGACCATATGTGATTCAGGTTTACGAGTAAAGTACATTATTTTATTGAATGCACATGGATTATTTCACATGTAGTATTTTCATTCAGCACACTCGTTCGTTTCCCCACGGAGGACAAAGGAGTATACAGGATAAAGCTATTTGCAGGAACATAACTGGGTCTTTAGTGTCCTCATGTGGCACCTAGTACAATGTCTTATGCTTCAGACGAAAGACAAGTTGGAGCAATTATGGATCGAATCTGTAACCCCTGAGTCGTAAAGCCAGCGCGTAACCACTTTTACACGATTCGCTTTAATCGCCAATAAATTGTACGTTAGAGATGAATATCGACCATTTAATACTAGTTTGACGCCATGTGTCTCAATCTTAGCAAAATTGTCTTACCAAGGCGAACACAAGTCTCAGTTTGGAATGTTTTAATACTTCGTACTTATTATTTTAATGTTCTGGCGACTCAAACGTTTGCAAAACTAAACACTTAAACACACACAATTCATTCTTTACGCCGAAAGGTGATTTTCAGTGCCTCGATCATAACTATCCCACTTTACGCCAGAGCGCAAAAAGCGGATTGTGCTCAGTGCCACAGTTTTGAACTTATTAAGACTAATTAATAAACTAATTAAAGGCTTGAGTACAATTGAAAAAATCGAGATTTTGCAAGAAAAACTTCTTATTTGTAACAATGGAATCAATTATGACAGGATGACGATATATGGTGTCACACTTGTTTCTTAATGGCGACACCTGACTCCATTTATGTTCAGGTGCTGCGTGTGTGCACGTCACACTAGAAATGCATATAATATAATGCCTTATTTAACCTATTCGGATTATACATGCTGATAACTACCAATGCGTCCCAAAACAATGATCCAAATGTTGCGGGTTTGTTGTATAACCCATCCACATCCTCCTGAAGGAAGTCAGAAACCCAATTACTAGTCAAGGTTCAAAACGCCCATCAGACTGCCTCAATATTTAAAGAGTATGAAAAAACACAACCACTTTGGATGATGTTTATACGAATATTATCAACCATTGTCAGTATTTTTGACAATACCGTTAAACAAATATGCATTATCTGCACAGTCTTTCTGTTATATAGAGCATAAAATGTCCAGACACCACATTTAAGATGAATACATAATTGAAGCAAAAGGTATATTAATATACAAGTACCTGGTGTTCTGTTTTAGAAGGTGCATACCACTAAATCTGTGACACACCACAACCAACTGTCTGCGTTAACATCATCACACGTTAATTTGTATTTATCAAATTGAAAATCCAACTGAGCGCCCAACGAGACTAGCTAGGCCGCCTAAATTTGAATCGACCAAAGGCTATGGTTCATATACTGTTGATCACTTTTATACCATTTGGTCAGAAGAGGGTTTCATTTTTGTTCACTGAACTGAGCTTTTTCTTCTGTAACTGTGTATCAAAGAGTATTAAAACAACGATTCAAGCAGCAAATAACGTGTTCATTCCTGAAAAAAATCCGATATAAACAGAGGAATACCATACACAACAAACTCTCAGTGTATCTTAGCTATGTGATGTTATTCGTCCATAATAAGCGCGTGTAAGAAATCATAGAATTGGTGGTTTAAACCGATTAACGAACGCCAAACCGCACAGTAAGCACTGGATTATTCACTTCAACCAAATTTAAAGACAATTTAAAATCAATATAAGTTGCATTGGAAAAAAATACAAAAAACACATTTGAGAATCATAAGTATTGATTAATGTAAAATTATGAAACTGTAACAAAACATATGATAGCCAACTTGATTCCAAAATTTGTCTTACCATCCTTAGTATAAGTAGAATGTTTTATTCGATATTTAACTCCTTTTTCATGGAAGTAAAACAACAACAGGTTGAATTTAAGACATAATCTAATAGGACACCAGCTGACTTTATTGAATAGACTAAGAGCCTAAGTTTGGTTAGTAATCAAAGGTATATCAAATAGAACGTGAACATATGTAACATGTAACACAAGAAATAGAAACAATTGGAAATAATAAAACTTTAACAGTAATATATTATGAGAACGTAACCAAATATATGGAAGCCAACCTGATGCAAAGTATACATGTCGATCTTAATAGGAAGTGGAAAACATTTTATACAAGATTCATCACTGTTAATATAAATTAAAAAAAACTTGGAATGTAAAGAATATGCGTACTTTTTTGTGTAAGCAAAGGGCAATTTGATGGTTGGTAAACAACGCATTTGTAGCGTGCCATAAAACATAAAAATGACATATGGCGGTACACCTCGCTGCGAATGTTTAATGAAAAGTGTGTACACTAATACATGTTTTCAATGATGCTATCAGCAAAATGATAAGGAAATAAACCAGCCATGATAAAGATTTAGTACACATTGCCTTGGCAACAACACAGAAATAAATAATTGGTTTAAATGTGTGTGTGATTACTAGATGATTGACGATGTTTACGAGTAAAGACTTTCGAGGATCGGTCCTAATCAGACGGATGTCAGACGCGGGAGATTTCATGAAGTGTTATTTCCCATTTTTTTTACACAAGCTTCACCATAAATATTAACAAAAAGCACATTCTATTCGTGAATGAACGCCAACATGTCATTTTAAGAAATATATTTACATTGAAAAAGGGAAACAGATAAAAAGCATCAGCCAATAAAACTTGAAAATAAACTCCCAAAATAGGACCTCCGAGCACTTTGCAATTAATTAATCAATAAGAAACGCATTTAGCACTTGCATAGTGTTTCCGTACTTTTGTGCTTAAATAAGATTTTATTTAAATAAATAAACAAATTGTATTCAGTCTTACATACTATTTACATGGAAATTAGAAATAATACAAGCATAGTTTGAAACAAAGACATTGTTTTTGTATACAAGTTCAACATTCTTATATGATCACACGTGATTATAGGTGCTATTTCGAGCAAAATCTTTCTTCGAAACCTGCCGACGTATTCTGTCGTACTCGTTAAACGGTGTGGCTATGGTTATTTCATGGCTTTTTATGGCTTCTAAGTATCTTTAGTGAAACATATACGGACCATTACAATACTTTTAAAACGAGTGTATGCAAGTTACTAATGCCAGGTTTTGTATCGTATGCAGAGATAATTTTTACCTTAAACGTTTGCTTAAGAGTTTGGTAATATGATTTGAAAATTACGCTTAATGAGAATTTACTACTACTACTTCTACTACTACTACAACTACTACAACTACTACTTCTACTACTACTACTACTACTTCTACTACTACTACTACTATTACTACTACTACTACTACTACTACTAGTAGTAGCATTGTCGAAGTATAACCATATATTACTATAACAGCCATCAAATACTATCAATGGATTAAAGTGCGAGATGACAAGTATGTAATCAGTCTTCACGAATAGTTTATAAACTTATATTGGGAAAACAACGCTCATTATTTAAAGTAAGTACATCCTTTTGAGATATGGTGTAGATCATATAACTAAAGGGGCACGGTATGGAAAACAGACATGAATATATCTTGATTCACCGCAAAGACGAACCGCGCACTTGGTAAATAACAAGTAACACGCATTTAACATAATCATGAGCATAGTGTGTGGGTTATTTCGTCAGTTGAATAATGCTTGATCATAATACATTGCCAATGGATTAAACTATATTCCGACTAACATGATATTTGTATGTGGTTTTGTCATACATTTAAATTAACAAATATATTCATAACATTTGTAAATTCCTTCAGATTCCAGATATGTATAAATAATAATAAAAAAAAAACGCATACTTTGTACATAGAAGAAATATGAAACTGTTTCGGAAAATTGTTTTAAAATTAGAACAATATCATACGTGATTGTAGGTACTGTCACGAATACAATCTTCTTTCAAAAGAGGACTACGAATTCTGTCATACTCATCAAACGGGGTGGCTATGATTGTTTCGTTTATGTGATGATACTCAGTATCGGCTGTAGACTCAACTGGCTGTGCTTTCGACATTGCATTGCGCTTCATCAACGCGGAATCGCGAATAGGTATGGAACTTGTTGGTTTGACATCTAAACCAGTACCTTCGTCATTGGTAATGTCAATCTGCGAGTAGAAGGTAACCGAGGAGCCACATGCCGTTCCGCTTGTATCAATTTTGCCTGGACCATCCTCGTCATCTATTATCGCATAATCATCCTCAGTGAGATCATCTTGTGGGGACTCAATCTCATTATAATCCGTATTTTCTGGGAGGTCCTTGTTAGTTAACAACATTTCAGAAAAAGTTTCACTGGACTCAGCGCCATTAAATTGTGTTTCGTTTTCGACTACACTGTCTGTATGTACATATGCATACTTATTTTCATCCGGGGCGCTTTGATCCAGATTACCGTCAGTTTCAGCGTTCTTGTCGGCGTTATATAGTGGGTTTTCTGTTTCAATATCACCAGTGCTATTTGTTTGTTTGGATCTCCTTAAAGACAAAGCATGAATTAGAATCATGCGGATCCGCATCTTTAGAAAAAAATGTTCGTAACAGTTTTTAAGTGAAATTTATAAAAACACATGTTCACATCGATATTTACAAACAAAATGTAAGAAAGATTACATGCTTTTGACACTTCGCACTACAAGAGTTGCTGTTGGCAAGTTGTTTAAAAAATATACTCTATATTATTAAACATCCTATAATTTAAGTCAACTAAAATTGTAATTTGCATTACCTTGTACATGTTACAAAAAAGCTTTTTTTTTATTTAACACACCCTTCTAATTTTATAAAACAAGATCGTACCTATATTTTACGAGGATTACAGCTGCAACGATTATCAGACACCCAAGAACACTGACCACTGCGGCTATTACAGGGACTGTAACAAAGTACAAGCTGACATATATTGATCTTTGATCGGATACGCATACTTGCGATCAGAAAAATGGTGACTCCTAATATAAGGGTCGCGTAAAAATGTCTCTCCAGGACATCACATACCAGTTCTTCCCAGATAACCGAATCACTAGTGTTCAAGTGCCAGCATATTTCGACAAAGACCAATGTCCACAACAACCGAAGAATGACGATATCAACAAAATTATCTATTTCCATAATTTGTGCCTGAGTTGTGAGAAGACCTTTTAGATTGTTGTTCCCTTAACATATAACACAATGCGAAAGTAGAATTTATATAATGTTATGGGTACCATTTGAATGTCGCTCGGTTCCTTCATCGCTCCACTTCTTATTTGGCTTTGTTACATGTTCGATGGGCTCTTCTGAAGATGGTAAACTCCCATTCACTGTACCGGTCGTGGACGTACCTGCATCCAGTGTGGGGTGAAATTGGTTTGTTGTAGAAGTATTCGATTGGCGGTCATAGCATGTTATATTTACTGGGTTATCGCCAAGAACTGCAAATATTTTGTCATAGCATAAGCGATTTAGTCAAAGGTTACGTTGTTTAGGAAATATATGTCATTGTTCTGTAGTTTTTGTGTTGTTGATAGTGATGTTATTCGTGATTGTACTTGTTTTATACACCTTTTAATTATAATGTTAATGCACAGCGTTCCAAATTGTTAACACCTTATGTGTTCCTAAACTACTTTTTAATGTTCTTACCTTTGATCTGCAAGCACGCGGCTTTTCGTTTTTGAAATTTTTCAGGTCGGTAGGTAAGTGTTGTCTCTGAATGAATGTCCACTAGTTTGTGGTTTAGCAGCCATTTGCTTGGGACACATTCCTTCTGATTTGTTGCTATGCATATTGACATTGACATTGTTTCTGTGTCTGAGTTATTTGGGAAGGAGACTATGGCTTGCATTGTTTTTTTTGCGGCTGTTTTACTTTCTGGGGATATTGTACACTGACATTCTTCATCCGACGGAGAATCCAAATTTATGTAGCTGGTAGTGACATTTGATAAAACGCCGAAGTGGCAGATTGTCCTTGCTGAAAAAAAACAAGGTTATTTTTTCATTACGACTAACTCGTTACAATCGTGATGAAAATAATAGCTTATCATATAGGCAATTTAAACAATGCATAATTTATTTGAAGTAATCTAGTGATAATGATATATTAATACCATTCTTAAGAGAATTTCATGAACAAATAAACAACATTAAACAATATTAAATATATTATACTTATCATTTGTTTATTGTTATTATTGTTTCATGAATTATCTTAAAGCTATACACATTGAGTAGTTTTTATCGATTTCTTTTGAACAGTGTTGCAAAATGTATTCGTATCTGCGATACGTCAAATGTTCTTATGTAAAGCGCCTTTGAACGTGCATGTTTGCATGAAAATGGCGCTAAATAAATCTGGTATAATAATAATAATAATAATAATAATAATAATAATAATAATAATAATAATAATAAAATTAATAATATTTGATTCACGTTTAAAGTGGCTTTCGGACTTGAGCATTTAAAGCAAGCATATACAATCTTATTACGTTTAACAAAACAGATACAACGTTTATAAATCAAAAACTTATAATAGAAGTTCAGAAGAAGTATTATTAAAAAATAAACGAAATAAAAGCTTATTCGACTGCAAATAAGTATCTGCATTACAGCAGAATACTCCTTAATGCACACAAGACATGCACTTTTTTGGGGAATCCCAAAAAGCCTACGCACATTCATTCATACGAAATTTTGACAAAATGTTAGATCCACAACAAATGTGTCGTGTTCTGAGAAAACTGAACAACATGGATGTGCGTAAATTGTCATCCAAGATTAGCCTGTGCAGTCCGCACAGGCTAATCCGGCACGACACTTTCCGTCTAAA
>VMBQ01011418.1:0-21789 GCA_007657795.1 Dreissena rostriformis | reverse complement strand
AGCATGTGGGGGTATACGTCACGTCAGTGACAAAACTCTAGTTTACAATGCAAACATGCAAAATGGTTTGTGGTGTGAGCACATGATTGGACATGTATTATGCACATTTGATGTGGCAGGTGGCAGATGTTTTATTCATGGATTTAGAATTAGTAATGTGCTCAATGACGTATGTATGTTATCCTGTTTGAATATGTAACTTGAAACTTATGATGTATCAACAAGCATCGAAAATTGGTCTTATGCCATATGTTGCCTGCGTAGCTGCAGACCAGACTGCGTATTTGCAGTGTGATCAGGCGCAACACTGTCCACTAATGGGCCCACAACATCTTGCATGAGTTTACAGCATACAGGGTAGCTCCTTACCAGACTGCGTATTTGCAGTGTGATCAGGCGCAACACTGTCCACTAATGGGCCCACAACATCTTGCATAAGTTTACAGCATACAGGGTAGCTCCTTACCAGACTGCGTATTTGCAGTGTGATCAGGAGCAACACTGTCCACTAATGGGCCCACAACATCTTGCATAAGTTTACAGCATACAGGGTAGCTCCTCACCAGACTGCATGGATGCAGAGGCTTGTCTGGAGCTATGCTGGCCACATATGGCATAAGAATTAAATTTGCATGATGAGGGTCATATAAATATGTTTTAAGCATTATAGGACCAAAATCATAAAATAACAGATCTACTGAGCTTGTTTTATAAATTTTGTCTAAGCTTAATTGATATTAGTCATCAATTAATGCATACTCTCTGTTTTAAGACGTAATTCTTATATCTTTATACTGTATTTTCACCTTGATGTTGTATACAATTATATTAAGGATATTAAATACTGTTTGTTTTTCATGCGAGAACAAGAATGGCAGATGATTAATACTATTATGAAAACTTACCTGAAGGCAAATATAATGTCTCTTCTTTTCCACTGATGGTATTATTGTTATCCCATTAATTGCTAACAAACATATTTTAGTTATTTATGCTAGTGAGTATTTTTACCTTGTAAAAGTTTTTTTCAAACAATGTGGGTGATAACAATGTCTCTCTCACTGATTGCTTGCTAAATGTTTCTACTTGCCATAAGATCAATCAGTCTGGTCTGTCTGGCTGCCCGTCCGAACACGGCCATGATATGAGCCTCGTTTTGGGAAAACTGGGCTTAACACACTTTCCGCCTTTACTGGATTTTTGCTAAGAAGAGACTTCCTTTAAACAAAAAATACAATAAATGGGGAAAGTGTCGTCCCTGATTAGCCTGTACAGACTGAACAGGCTAATGTGGTGCAACACTTTATGCACATGCATTAAGCCTCGTTTTCCCAGAGCGTTGCTCATATGTTTTTCTTCCCACTTGCAGATACTTGGAGAGGCTTCTTTCTGACTCGGGCTCCCCCGCTGTCACATCGGGCTCAGGGCGATTCCCATCTTCTCATCCCCCACCCCTCCACATTCCAGGGGGCTCCATGGGACCGGTTCCCTTCTCCGGGCAGAGTCCAACAGCCTTCACAGGGCCCGGACCAGCATTCTCTTTCCCAGGACACACTTGATGTTGTGAGTGTTGAGATGCAGCAGTGATGAGACCAAAGATACGAGAATTATTGAGTCCTTGCTCTGGAAAAACTGGGCTTAATGCATGTGCATAAAGTGTCGTCCCAGATTAGCCTGTGCAGTTTGCACAGGCTAATAAGGGACGACACTTTCCGCCTTAACTGGATTTTTATTTAGAAGAGTGAATTTATGGAAAATTACAAACAAGCAGAAAGTGTTGTCCCTGATTAGCATGTGCAAACTGCACAAGCTGATCTAAGACTACACTTAACGCACATGCATTAAGCCCAGTTATCCCAGAATGAGGCTCAATTATAGAGATGTGTGTAGGACCGTAGCACCAGGATGTACTGTTAATGAACAAGGTGTGAACATTATATTGACATTATTTGAATGTGCTGAAACTTTACTTACCTTCATATATAAAGAATACTTGTGAAGATCAAAGATCTATCAAAGGCCGATATTGGAAAAAAAGAAAAAAAAACAATAGTAAGATTTATTGTTACAAATATTTCATAACTTTTACTTAAACCATCTTTATTAAGGGGGCTATATAAGAATATTTGTCTGTTGTGGAGCTGGTATGTTTTCTTACTTAATAAGACACTGGTAAAAATCACTACTTATATATGAGACTGCATTCCATGCACATGAACGACTTGACTTCCTTAGTTTAAACCTATTTATTTAAGCTCGATTACATGAAAAGCCTCAGGCTTATTGAAACACTCTTGTGTCCGTTTCCTGGGCCTAGAACCAGAACTTGGCATCCTTGAGGGAGTTCTAATGAACGCTCCCACAGTGGGGATCGAAACTGTGACCTACCGGTTGCTAGGCGGACACCATATCCATTATGCCATGGCGATCAACATCATACTGTGAGGTCAAGAGTAAAAACATAGCACTTATTGTCTAAGCTTTACATCTGTGTCAAAATGGTATCGTCGGGTATAAATGACCTTTCATGATAGCTTTATTTGGACTTGTTATGCCTTTAGAAAAATGCCAGGTCATTTTATATAATATTTAATCAACATAAAAATTATATTTACCCGTAGTATAAACCATTATTTCTTGAGCCAGCATAATTAATCCAGAATATTAATTTTAACACTCTTGATTGCCATTGTTATAAAATATAAAACTTGGCAAACAAGTTTTGCATACAGAACATGTTGTAACTACGGTAGTCTTGAAGGATTTTTCAGATTTTTTTTTACAGCACCTCACAATGTTTGGATATTTTAGAATACCATATCATTACAAGAGTATATCTGCTTCACACTTTGCCCTGGAAATCCATTACTTTCTATCAAATTCCTGTGCTCTGTAAGCTTTGTTGTGAGGCTTTTCTGCAAATAGTACAGAATCTTGATCATGATTATGATGGGTTTTTTCACGTGCACTGAAGAAAATCTTTCACCCAGATTGTTTGTTTTCCAATTCGAATGTTTTGTTAAGGACACTCTGTTATTTGGAAAGTTATTGATTTAGTATTGTTTACTAAAATGTAGCATGTGGTTGTGTATTAAAGTTGTGTTGTATCTTTTTAAATTTATGAAATACATATCTGGAACACCAATCTTTTGATTTGTTCATTTAATGATTACTAAGAAAAATGATTTATGTGAACAACAAGGGGTGAAACTGCTCAGGCACGAAACAGCCAATTATAAGTGGCCGTAAACAAGCGCCGAATGCTTGCGGACGTGCGCTTGTTTACACGTTTTCTTAAAGGCCCGGTCACACAGCGCATTACGGCTTAATCATGTACAGAAAGTTTTGAAAATCTGGTGGACGTTTTCGTAAGTGGTAATTTCTGGTCAATTTTTGCTTGGCTGTGCTTTTGGCGTGCTTTGAACTTGGTCTGGACGTCGGCAGCTGGTTCACTGCTGAAACAATGCCTAATCACTTCCAGCCGCGTGTAAGGTTCAACGCGTCAGTGCTTGTCGGTGATAACCGCAAAACAGACGCCTTTTCCCTTGATATCAACGCGTAACACCCGTCCGGTGACCGTGCCTTGCCCGTGACAGCCAGCTAAACATACGCGTCTTACTGCGTCTTCCAAAGTTTTAATCACTGCCGGAACACGAATGATCACGTGTGTTTCACGCGTTTTGCACGTCTTTACCACGTGTATCACCCGTGGTTGTGTAAAGTGTTTGAGCAGTTCAAAACTTCCGCGTCCAACGCCGTTCCGAATTTTTCCTGCTTCACGGGAGATCAATTTTTGACGAGTTGTGGCCTTGAGACCGGGCCTTTAACGAAGAGGTAACATGTGCTGATATCATTATGTGCTGATATCATTAACTTATCGTTTTGCATGCGACATTGAAATGTCCTCGTACGTGGTGTTTGTTTGTTGTCGTTGTTAACCGGTAATTTAAAGAGGGTGTAATTTCCTTAGTTTTTGTGATAATTAAAGGGTGGATGATATTAAATATTAAATATGAATATGTAAATGCACATAAAACAACATCATATTGATTGTTTTGTGTAAGCACCACTAGACTTGGCGTCATGACTATGTTGTCTCTGCAGATATTTCTTCTATGTAAAACTACCGAACTTTTTCAGCTATACATTTTTTACCAAAGAATAAGATTGTTTGGGCGTGTACTCGTGTGTTTATATGTTATTCAAACAAACGCATACAAACGCGAAATATCATAGTTACCTGTTGAACAGTTGTGTAAAGTCAGTTTAAAATTGCACGATGAAACAACAGCTGAATGATGCTCAAATATGACCATTAACCTCTTCAGTTTGTCCTATGCCTTTGGGATCGGGTTACGTGTTTTACACGTTACGCACGTGTTTGGGACGCACGTGATCCAGATTCAAACTCTGCCTAGATATTGTCATAATAAAACATTCCGACCAGGTTTCATCTAGATTGAGACGTTCATGTGGCCTCTAGAGTGGTTAATTTTTGTGTGTGTAAGATTTAACCCGGTTACCTAGTAACCAGACGCACGTGTCCAGATTTGAACGAGTCACTAGGTCATCTTTAAACAACTTGTTTCCACTTAAAAGGGCTCATTTACGACTCAGTCTTGATGAAACTTAGTCATAATATTTATTGTGACAATATGGAGGTCATGTTTGAATCTAGGTCAAATGGATTCAAAAATAGATCCCAGCTCAAGTCTTCAACAATTGGTGTCCGTGAACTCTTATGAGCTCTGAAGGGCATCATGGCCGTTTGTTCGTAGAATATTTTGATGAACGACGAAGTTACAATTAGGACAAGCTGAGACGAACGAACAGACGATCGCACTAACGTTCATATCAAAGCACAGCTTTATCGAGCTTTTCGCAAGCGGCATTCAGTAAAAAAACGAGGACATGCCTAACCTATCTGCATCGAAATTAAATATCATACTATTGACTGTATAACCGGTACATTGCCCTTTAAGAAACAGCCCGTTATAAAGATAACGCGCGCTAAACTTTCCGGTCATTCCGTCAACCAGTTGTGTTGTTGTGATGATCTGATTTTAAACTTCATAGTTTGCATTTACATTGACAAGGTAAGAATTTGTTTGTATTGATCTTCGGTACTGTAATGAAACAAATAGTATCGTTAATTGAACATTTTAAAACTAATTGCATTTTACAATTGAGATTGGTACAATACCCGTATAAATTGATATTTTTGTGATATTTACTTAACAAATAAACCCGCAATATTTCGACAACAACGAAAATGCTTCTAAAAGAATGCTATTGAAAAACAAGATTACCGCAATCAAACCTCCAGACTTTAGCATTGATATGGTTTACCTTTGACATTAAAATGTTACATTTACCAACGACCTATAGACTTGGTTCTTTCGCACGAGAATCCGACTCTGTATTTTTATACATTCTGCCAAGTTATTTTAAAATCTATATATGCATTAAAACTATTTGCTTACATGCTCCTACCATAAAAATATATAATTAATAGGCTGTTGTTTCAACTCTTATCCATCTTTTTATTTTGTAATATATATAGGATCTGGCATGAGTTGTCATATCATACCATATTTTATTAAACGAGTTCAGGAAAGGCTCGCTTTACTAACGACTTTCCTGGACGAGTTTAATAAAATATGGTATGATATGACAACGAGTGTCAGATCTTTTTTATCACATGCTTTAAAATGAGCAAATTAACTAAATATTTACGCAAACATAATGATAAAACCCAAATGTTGTTTACATTTCGTGACGTCATTTGACGTTGCAACGTCATTTCAGCAAAATAACAAAATGCGATTGGTCAATAAACGAAAACTAAGCCAATGAAAACTTTTTAAAAGTATATTGCACATGTGTAATATAAAAATATATGAAATGGTTATATGTGTCGTGTTCTGGGAAAACTGGGCAAAATGCTAGTGCGTAAATTGTCATCCCAGATTAGCCTGTGCAGTCCGCACAGGCTAATCCGGGACGACAGTTTCCGCCTACACTGGATTTTCGCAAAGAAGAGACATCATTTAAACGAAACATTCTATAAAAGCGGAAATTGTCGTCCATGATTAGCCTGTGCGGACTGCACAGCATTTTGCCCAGTTTTGTCAGAACACGCCACATATTGTCACATATTGTCACATATTGTTCTGTCTAAGTATAAGTGTTCCAGTATAAACAAAATAAGAAAAAAAAGTTTTGATAAGGAATATTATGATAAAATAAATAATTGTAAATTGCTGCGCATTATTTACTGCAGGAAAACGATATAACATAGACACAATTCAGTACATGCGATATATTAATATACTAAAACAAACTAAAAAGCTCCCGCTACATTTAAAAACAGAGAAAGGTTTGAACATAAACAATCTCGCTTAACCTTTTCCGAAATCCTCCTGGAAATAAATACAAATTTGTACAACAAAAAAGAATGTGAGCTGTCATGAATACAAGAATATCAAAATCACCAACATGTTTGTTAATTCGACAATATTTAAAATAATACTGATATCAATGTATGTTAAAAAATATAATAATAATAATAACAATAATAATAATAATAATAATAANTAATAATAATAATAATAATAATAAAATAATAATAATAATAATAATAAAAATAGTAATAATAATAATAATAATAATAATAATAATAATCATTCTCATTATAATAATAATAATAATACAAAATAATAATAATAATAATAATCGGGACCTTGGGTTTTTGCTCGCTTTTAAACCCGATGAGACTATTTAAGGCGATTAAACGGCTGTTTTGTCTTATCCTTCGTTTGGATCTTCTTTGTTTCAGCTCGGGAATAAGGCTTTGCGATGTCGGACAAAGGAGTAGTTTTGTTGAGTGTTTGGTGTGCGGGTGTCCTTGCGGTCACTTCGAGTAATTGGACTAAACCGGCGTCAGTCCTAGAGTGTCAAGAACGTGCAAAGGTAAATTGCTTTGTATTTTTATTAGTAAATGTTACAGTTTGAAGATGTGTTGCACGAAGCAGTGACAGTGTGTGTTTTGTTGTTGTGAGGTCACAATTTTTAAAAATAATGGTGTGTTATTCTTTGTTTCGGAAAAATAGATATGCGAGAAAAATTACCTATTGCACGGTAAAATTGCCTCCGAAGATTAGCAAAGGTGACACACATTTTATGAATAATTTATGTCTTTTAAACGAACATTGTTTTCTTAAAAGAAATTGTTTGAAATAGTGCCTAAACATGTGTTGCATATTGTGTTGACGCGAATCATTAATACGTAAAATGTGTTAGTACTTTTTGGAATGCAATTGTTCATGAAGTAATGCTATTTTTAATTTTAGAAAAAAAGACAAACACTACAAATACAACCATGTAATAAGTGTTTAATATGCCCGTTATATATAAACCTTCATGACATAATGACATTAAGTACAGTTCATATATTTTAATGTTTTGCAAAACACTAATGCCATTTGTTCAAAATTAAACATTAAAATTGTGTAACAACGTATACAAATTAAGTTAAATTCTATTAAAGGAATTATGCCTCGCTTCTTAACATAACTGCGTATGCAAATAAAATAATCTAAAAGCATTCATAATAGATGCGTATTGAGTTACAAGTAGAGTGTATACAGCATTACAACACATACCCTTAGTTTAATACACCACAGCATTAGATGCATGTTATTCTGCGGGCTGTCATGTCGAGTTGGTTTACCGTAATATAGCATGTGTGAATGTAGTTTGTCAGTTTTAATTACCGCGTTATTTTCTGACTTTAGTACGGTGTGTTCGGGTGTGGGTATACAACTATATCCTGCCTCTGTTGCAAACATTGACCCAATAAAGCAGGATCGAATAAATTTTCCAATCTACGGTCAACAGGAAGAAGTGTGTTCCTACGCCAGCTGTGACACATAGTTGAGTGTAACCTTTCCAATACACTTCACAAGGGTGACGCATTATTGAGACGCATCGTGAATGTTATCGTTTATATTATACATATCATCCTACTTCGCAATTTATGACGTTTCTCGTGTGACGTCATTTCTCTGACGAAACATATCTAGTTTAAGCAAGACTCTGTGGATTTTAGGGACAAGAATTATGACGTGGTGGGTTTTTTTTTCGGATTATTTGTTTGTTATGCATATTTGTTAAGTTCGATATAAATAAAATAACACTCGCTCCGACAGGATTACGATTTCGTAAACTTAAAACACTTAGGTCAGAATGGTAAGCATTCGATACAAACGCAATGAAGAAATAGTGTGGTTAAAAATACATTTCGATAAAGCGATGGACGAACAGAACATGTAAGTGCATAAAGTTGTAACTTTATTGGTATAAGAATTGATTTTAAGCTGTCATTGAGTTAAATAAAATTGCGTCTTTGTTTTCGCTGTTGCATATATATATTTTAAATTTCTAATGATAAAAAATAAAAATCAGTTTTTGTTTTGCTCTTGCATATTTTTTTCAATTTCCAACATTAAAACTATCACATTCTCGATTCATTTTTATTTCTTCTCATAATTTTAATAGAAAAGTATTACAAGGACTAGTTTAATGTGGAACTATTGTTTACGTGACATAATCGTTAGTAATTCGGTCGTAAGGAATGATGTGTACATGTATGAGCTGAACAGAATAATTATTTTGTTATCTTAATTAATTATTTGTCTTTGATAAAATGTGTAGGCGGCATAATTTTAAATGAAGCAGGATAAATAGAATACATGGTTGGTGCCACCAAAATGCTTTATAATCGTTAGACTTTGAAATAAAGTTTACAATTAACGTTTTTTGAATTATTAAATTGAAAACAAAAGTTTAACTATTGTGTTTGTTAACTTGTTAGTCGCATATTCACCGCATGAAATGTGTGTTATCATTGTCAAACCACACATTAGTGTAAGTAGAAAAAAATATACTACGGGAGTACCACACATTAGTGTAAGTAGATAAAAACATATACAACGGGAGTGCAAATCATATGTGTCCTCACATGCCTTATTATGAGTATATTTCTTAACCATCGAAATATATCGTATTTTAATATTTGATTTACATGCAGTTTTCTTTCGACACATTTAAAACACACTTTCATAGCCGTGTCATGCGAAAATGGGTCTTATGCGTGTTGGCCAGCGTATCTGAAGCCCAATCTATGCAATTGCGCAGTCTGGCCAAAGGCGATGCTGTTCGCTATAAAATCCACCAATGTGTTATGGTCTCATTATGTATCTCCTGCCCAGACTGAGTTATGCGCAGGCTGAGTGGGCTATACATATGGTTGGCGCATATAGAATAAGACTCATTTTCGCATTACGAAGGTCGTTCAAAAATCTCATTGCGAATTGTAAATGGCAGAGTTTATCACAATGCTTTTCGATACAAAATTGAATTTAAAATAGCGAACTTGTAAATAAGGGCAGCTTATCCAGGCGTTTAGGAACGATTTCCAGACGTGCTGACCGAGTACGGCAAACATTTTTGGTTGGATAATAAAACGAATTTCCTCTTATCGTGACACTATACTATATGTGTGTGTGCTCATCTTGAAAGCAAAACTGTGTTTATCGATAGTTAGTTATATATTTCCCGGACGATTAAATGAACGAGTACTGACCCTGAAATTCTGCGAGATGGATTATAACGCGTAGTTGTAACTGGGCCATAATTTGTTTCGTCTGAACATACAGAATTCCTTACACTGAATAGTGAGACATCCATTGCGCTGAGCACAGACTGTGAGGCACAGTGCTGTAGCCAAAGTTCATATGTTTTAGCTCGAATCAACCTATGAAATATTCGAATATATTCATGCGTGTCTGCTGACGTTATGTAAAAGTCATTTAAGGTGAACAGCTGGGTAAAACAGCTACGCCTAAAAAGCGCATTAGTGCTCTATACCCATGTTAAGGTCAGAGTTGTTGACACCGTGTGAACTACTAGCGTTACAAGTAATGCATAAACAACAAAGTACGGGTCAACGGAGCTGTCTTTATGACTAACTAATTTGTGAGTAAAAAGTATTGCTCGCAGACTTATTTTCATCAATTATGTTATTGTATATTTAGAATTTGTATATGGTGTCCAAAATCAAAAGTTGTGTTCAGGGAATTTTCAAAGTGAAATTATATTCTTAGTAAGATAGGTATTCGATATTCCAACAATATTTATTTAATATGATGGTGATTGCAAATTGTCTTTATATTCAGTTCTCATTGCCATTTTCATCATAGTTTTTATGCTTTCTGAACGTCATATTGTTGTTATTTTGTCTAAGTTATCTCTATTAAATAAATAGGATGATAAAAAGTGCACACATATCTCGACCCGCGCGTCAAGACAAACTTTATTAATTTGAATGGCTTGTGTTGCTTAAAAACGTGCGATACATTTTGAAAAATTAGTTGCTTCTTAAATTATTCAATAGCGAACAACTCCAATGCCTTCAGCGCTTTGATTTTTTAAATAAACTTTTTTTGCGTATACGTCATTTCTAAAAAGAGATACTCTGCATTCATCAAACTTTAGTGAATACTTTATCGGATGATTTTCGAAATATCTTTCCCACGAAATTATTCTGAAATCAAATGTAATTAATGTAAATGATTATATAAAGTAAAACAAAATTTTGATCAATATTTCCACGTACTATTTCGCAATGAGGAAGTACTGCGGATTAATATACAAAGTCGAAAACACCTGGCGTTTTTTTTGAAATTAGGAAGAATTGAAGATTGGCCGACCTGAAGGTAAATATGTTAAGTATTAACCGCTTGCATTAATCAGAATTCCTCAATACCAGTGACGTGCTATTTAAACGCACCTAGTCTGGTGTAAGGCTAAGCGATTATGTACACTGTGGAAAATTCATAGTCATGATCAAGTTTCGCATTACAATGGAATGTTTTGGTGGTGACATAATTCATTGGCATCACACATACACTAGTTGTTAGTACTGTCTGCAGTAAATTTGCACTTGCAATTTTTGAAAAAACTGATTGTTACTGTCACAGTGGAAGAAAAAACTAAACAATATATTACATCTCTTAATTTTATAAAAAGCTCAGCTATAACAGTGTTCGACATTTTCACTCATGTGCTCACTGTGAAGGTGTTGTTATTGACTAGCGACGTACAAGCTGCATTCAAATGCAAATTATAATAACATTACACCAATGAGGTCATTATGTTAACCTTGATTGTATTCCTATATAATTATAATTTTCGTTCCTGACGTCATGGCTGTTGTCATGTTGTTGCGATCTGAAAGTGCGTAAAAGACCAGGCGGTTTTCGAACACAAAAAATAATGTTATACCGATAACCAACGTTGTTCTGCTGTTAAATGAAGGCTGTTTATTGCAGACACATTACTATTACTGTATGTTTTATTCTCATTTTATATACATAAACAATAATATCTTATCAATAGCTTATGAATAACGACGTTTTACAACTTTTAAGACCGCATGATGTATCTAGATTAAACTGCCTTATTAACACACTATATTGACACATTAACTTTCAGTTTTGTTACTTTTTATGTAGGTGTTGGACATTTCGCAGATGTCATGTGGAAGAATTGCCTGGAACGGTCTCCAGAGGCAATTTCCATCTTGTCAAATTTGAGTCAGAGCTAGCCTAAGTAACCTTAAACCTTGGACCAACGGATCTAAGTAATACAACTTTGTTTTTGGACTTTTCCATGCGCATACAATAAAAATCGTTTACAAAAAGATTATATTGTGTAGAGTTTCAACCTTTCATCATATTTTATCGTGCAGCACATATTTTCATGATTAATTTGAGGTTAGGGAGTCGTCTATTTGGGAAGTGGTGTATGTCCACAAAATGGATTGTTTCTCCTTACAAACAATCCTATAAGGCATCAGTATGAAACTTAAAAGGGATAATTGAATTCATGTAAAAATCATTGCGTGAATTATTTACAGTTCGATGTATAGTGATTCTGGATAGAACTAAGATTGATGTTGTGGATTTGAAAACGGGCTTAAAGATCTCCACTTATGTGAAACAATCAGTGTTAAATTCTGTTGAAGCCCAGAAAGAAGCTAGCATCTCTGTTGATGCTAATGGCAACATATCTGTTTATAGTGACAATGTGGATAGTGTCTCCATTAGAATATATATATTGTGTTATGTAATATTGGAAATACCTTGACATCTTGTAATGAAGCGCAGCTGTATGCATGGGTTGCCTTTGGACTTTTGTGATCTTTAGATTGTATTATTTATGTTTTATAATATAAATATTTAGCCAAATATGATCATATATCAGTGTGTTTTACTGTCGCTTTTAATAAAAAACTTAACAAATAAATCAAAATAGATGTGATACACAAAATAATACTGAACTCCAATGCGTGATTATGAATGGGGATAGGCATACGCACAGTGTTATTTCTGGAGATAGAAATGTTAGAACTTCCTGATATTTAATTGTTATGTATAAACTATATTGTGTTAAATAAATATATACAATGCATGCATCCCACTACAAGTGACAAAAAACGTAATAAAAGTTTATTGTCACTGAACGATTTGTTGTCGTTTTTGCCATTTCATCCAGATGAGTGCACATATTAATGAACATCAAAGGCTTAAATTCGCTTTCAACGACTCTTTTTCATGCTGTGTCTACAAGCACAATCCACTTGAGTATGTTTAGTAAGCTTATGGTCAAAATACAGTGCAGAGCATGCAAAATGGAACTAGTTGATAAAAATGTCTAGCCTCTTAATACGAACCTGGTGCTAAAATTGTGCCAAAATATAAAGTAACACACACACAAAACAATCGATTTGATATCACCTCAACCTTTTAATTCGACATATACTAATAACATGCGGAACGCTCTGTTTACAGCGTTGCACAATGCTGCATCTGTAAAAAAAAACTAATCAAATAGATGTAACTTAGTATAGTGTGTGAACGCTTCCATTATAAATTGCAGCAAGTCTCCCTATATTACCGTTTTACGTCTCTCACTGTGTGTATTATGCAAATGTAACTTTAATAAATAAGTTTTTTCAGTTATTTCCAAAGTGACTTCATTCTATAAAACGAGTTTTAAAGGGACTGTAAACCACGAATGACGAAAAAAGAAAAGTTCTAAAATACCGTATTTTTTACAATTATTAGTTTATATTGATTTAAATATCACGACTGGTATATTACATTACTTGAAAAAAGTTCATATTTTCAGTACATTCGGTAATAAAATTTCGCGATGTGAAATCGAAAGTACATCGCGAAAATAGGTGACATACCGATATACACACTATAAATAACGCAATTAGATTGATCATTTTATAAATAAAATATATACAATTCACTACGCAATAATTGTAAAAAAATCCGGTATTTCAGAACTTTTCTTTTTTCGTCATTCGTGGTTGACAGTCCCTTTAAAAAAAAATTATTTTTATATCACTCGTTTGAATATGAATACAACTTAAATTATGAGAATCAAAAGGTTTATTTAAAATATGTCAATTGAAACCAAACGATAACTTTCCGTCGGTAACCTTTAAAAATTTAAATATGCAAATCGCGTTTAGATAAACTTAAAGTTGGAAGACAAATTTGTAATTACGTCATTTGTAGATTACGCGTGTGAATTGTATCGTATGGACAACTTCTAGAATAAGTTACCTTCACTTTGGGTTCGTTTCACGAGTTATTTGCAAGTTGACCAGGAACTATGTTTTGATAGCGAAACAAACTGTTAAAATCTGCAAAACAAATTATAATCATCCTTATGAACTCCCATATTCGCTATTATATCCCGAGTTCTCAATTCTAATTTTTATTACAGGACGAGCCTTTTTATAGCGAGAACCTGGCGGAAGAGGCCTGCATGCGGACGTACTTTGTGGATCGACTCAGAACCAACGTCATGAATCAAAACGACAATATTATTTTCAAACAATCAACGTTAGTGAATATATTACATATGTCATCATCATCACCATCATCATCATAGTCGTCGGCTTCGTCGTCATCAGCATCATCATCATCATCATCATCATCATGTTTGTTGTTATTGATGTTGATGAAATAAAAAATGATGAAGAGGAGGAGGATGGTGATCGAAATACATGTTAATTCTGATAATGAATATGTGGCAGATGGCATTAGGTTAGGGACGGAGTAATGGCCTAAGGTTAAGTTTCTCTAAAATACATACCATAATGACACATTACGCTAACCCATTTAAATTAAATTAAAATGGAAATACACAACATGAGAACGTATGGTATCAATTGAAACATGTGATACTTGGTATTTGGGTGGACACATTAATTTAAATTGTTTAAAAGTGAAAAACGAGTTTATTTGGTCAAATATATCATTTAGATGGAAAATTTTCTGGCATTATAGTATATTCACTGCTTTGAAATATTAACGTTTTCGTACATGTTTACACAGGTTCGGTAAGAAACCGCCCGCAAGCGGTTACAGAGTGCGACGCGACATACGGGTTCTCAACGAGACGGAGCGGCATAAGCTGTTCGATGCTTTCGATGCTCTTTACAAGGTAAAAACGACGCAACAAATGTGACGAAATGGACGTTTTGATTAGTGTTCATTTATACATAAAGCATGATATATGGAGGGTAAACATGACAACAACAACTTAAATTAGGCTAGCAGCCAGTTAATCTTACGTGTTAGGTGGTTGTGTAGTCGATGTTTCTTCCTATTCATGTACGTCTTTATGGCTTTTAAGGAAAAGAAAACATTTGTTCAGTCGTTTAAATGCGTGGTTACGAATTTAAAAGCGGACTTATAACATTTGCATTTACTTGTTAATACCTATGTGCATGATTACAACAGATACTTGTTGACTGATTGTGAAATAAGTGATATTTTATTTAATTGCGTATTCAGAATGGCGTAATTGCAAGTTTTGGCCGACTCCATGGCACTGACACACACCGGAAGCACCACGGGGCCGCCTTCCTCCCTTGGCACCGTGTGTTTATAGCGGCGTGAGTATGGCCGGTGTTGTTTTTGCACCTTAATCGGCATTTAAAGTAGGTAGGGAATTCGTTAAAATGTTTAACATTGTTTATTTGTAACCAAATGTAGGGAAAACTAAACTAGTATACACTATTGATTTATATGAAAATTTATGTATTGCTAGATGACATTGGGAGAACATGTGGAACGAAATCATCGAAATTCATTCTGAAGTAAACAAAAGTTAATGTTTATGTCTGTATTCATTGATTGTTACATTTCAATATCAGTATTGAAGATGCTCTCACAAAGTATATATACAGTAAAGGAACGCTTAGAGGCTGATATCATACACATTTCTATAGTATCTTATTTTGTATTTATAATGTTTTATTTTCTGTTTTTGTTTTAATAAATGCAAAAGAAAAACAATAAAGGTTAAAATGAAACATTTGGATCAAAGCAAAAACGGAGGCATGTTGTAATTAACAGTTGCAACATTTGTTAATCTTTGGCAGTCACTACACAGAAGCATTTATAAATGACTTATTCGTACTCTGTTATCTAGTACTATTTTACTTGATGTTGGGACATACGTATCGCGACCTTGTTGTGGAAGAATATGGGATTGTTTACATACTCGCTATTTTCACTGTTTCTCTTAATGAACATCGTGAAATATAGCTCTAAATGGTTTTATGTTATTATACTGCACGTGATTCCTTCGGATTTTCAACAGCGAATTTTTGGCAATTTTTCAAAAACCCATACTTATTAAAATGCTAAAAATATATACATATTGCATACCTGTACCGATCAAGTTTTATATTTCAAGTAATAAAACTAGGTTTGTCGGTAATCGGTAAAAGCTAACCTAATATTTCTCTTCCGGTCTAATTTAGGTTTGAGGAGAAGCTCAGAGAGGTCGACCCCGATGTTTCGCTTCCCTACTGGGACTATTCGATGGACTACTACATTCCACTACCGTCTGAGTCAATCGTCTGGAGCAAGTGCTTCTTCGGCAACGGTAACGGCACCGTCCTCGATGGTCCCTTCCAGTCCATGTACGGCGGCTATAACATACCGGTGAGCCGTGACATCGCAGATTCAGAGTGTCCCCATAAACTGATCAGTAAGGAGGACATTGGCGAACTCATGACGTTTTGCCATTTTTCGGTAGGTATGATTCAATATTAAAAACAAATTAAAATCGTTTGATAAAATATGTTGTATATATAGCAATAAATAGCTTGCAATTTAATATTTACAAAAACACATTTGAATAATAACAAACTATGTTATCCTCGTCTTCCTCCGTTCATCAATACCGGAAACTCTCCGATCTGCTACCACATCAACCTGACCTTGGTTATTGCTAACTTGCGTCTAGTTTTGTATTTTGTTTATGATTTTCGTCTGATTTAGGATATAACGATAGGAAACAATCTGTACCAACAAAATGCGTCAAAAAAACCTAGAAAAACTACACGATGAGATACACGACTGGATGGGCGGTGATATGGGCTATCTGGGATCGGCGTCGTACGACCCCGTATTCTACATGCACCACGCCTTCATCGACTACATCTGGGAGCAGTTCAGGCGCCGACAGTCCTCCAATGAGTGAGTATTTGTATACGATAAAATGATTAGAATTGATTGCCTCTATGTTAAGTTTATTATATTGATTGATGTTTACTTTAAAACGAGGCTTTATTTCACTACTCTTAACATATATAAAACTTGATACAACAACATATTTGCATGATGATACTAAGAGAAACATATATGTCTATGTTGAATTACAGAAACCGCGCTTCCTATAATTTATAATTTACAATTTCCGACTTGTATGTAAGATGTTGTTTTTTTCTTAACTCGCTTTGGAGGCCATTTGTTAAACGTTTTAAATTTTCGTAAGGTGTACAGTTAAAAAAAAAATAGAGTAGTTCATTTCTTTAACGACTTAGTTTGCATTAAACATAAACAGATGATTATAGTGTAAAAGTTCAACGCTAAAATCGTTGTTTACACACTAGGTTTAGATTTTAAAATGCTTAAAAATTGCTTTTACAGTAAGCTTCTTAATTTATCATGGATTGACAGCGTGCATTAATGAGGTGGGGGATTAGCAAGTTTGTCGGATACACCACATACACGCGTTAGGGCTAATGGTAATAACAGTTGTTGCGACATATACAGATACTACGCCCGTTTATCTCAGATACGTAAATATACGTAGATCGTATATCTCCGCTTCGTAGGTGCCAAGTGGACGTCGAGAAAGACTACCGGGAACTGGGCGACTACTCGGTGGACAACAATGGACAACAAGGCCCAAATGACACCATGCAAGGATTTGAGCATCTTAAAAACAGTGACGGGCTCTGGAAAAACTGGACCACCATAGTGTACGGATACGAAGAGGCACCGGAGTGTCCAAACTGCGGTAATTCTGACTACCTCTTCTGCAACAAGACTATCAACCCGAACCGACCGAATGGCGTCTGCGTGCCAAGAACGCGTGACGTATGCGTCCACCCGAAGATTTGGGCATATGATAGGGACGCACCGTATGTAAAGCCGCCAAATAACGGCGCCAAATTGTTGATGGGCCCTTCACATTTTGGGCTTCAAGGGTACGGTCGAACGAGATTCATGTCGCAGCAAGAGGGGCTCGTACTTCTTAAAGAGGAGATTGCACTCGGTAAGTTTGGCGAATTTCACTTATATATCCTCAACATTTGTCAAGGAGTGTCCAGACTCCTCACTGAGTTATTAATACATTTAATTTGCTCATAATAATACACTACTATATCAATATTCACAATGCTTTCTGAGTCTTAAATCGATTCCTAACCATCTCATTATATGAATCAACTGTGTTTTTAAAAACACACAAATCACACACTTAGTGAATTAGTGCTTATCATGAAACTGACAGAATAATCCAAAATAACTTCGATATTGTTAAAATCTGTATTGTTTGTTTTGTATCGGAAACACACACTTTACCAAGTTTTATTAGTTGGTGTCACAAACAGACATTCCAATAATTTCATGTGCTTACTAAGCTGAAACAAATCTTTTCAAACTTAATACCAGGAAGCTCTTAGATATGCCGCTTTGAGATAAATTATGCTAAATCATCTGAAAAATGCTCGTCCGATGGTATTTTCTTCAAGGCAAAAGGTCGATGATTAAAATGATTAAATGATTAAAACTCGGGTTGTCAACTTGAAACGGTCAACGAGAAGCAGTGGGGTTTAAACCTGTTGACGCAATGAAGTACAAATTTGAAATATTCATCAGAAAACAAATGCGTCGGTAAAAATGTGATTGAGCACATATGTATTATAAAAGCTTTAGAATGAAGTATAAAATGATATCGCGAAAATATCAACGGAATTAATCTGCACAAGCTTATACATTAATTACCGCTAAATGTGTAATTTTAAAAGTTTACCGCCCGGACTAATTTTGAATCACCCTGATAGCCCTTGCAATACATACATTTGAGTATGCCTTTTTTAGCTTACCAGCTATATCTTCGACAACTCGACAACGCACGGAATCAACCAGACTTGGACCCACGTTGTTGACGGACTCAACGAAAACACGTTCTACAACATATCGGTAGTCGCGGAAAATGAACGAGGATTCATGGGATTTTCACACCCACCATTAACGTTTACAACGCACGGTGAGTAATTAAGCTCTTCTTGTAATGATATCTGCAGTATTATCTGAATGCATGATTAAAGACGTAATACACACTCAGTCGTCGCGCAAAACGAACAAGTACGGATGCCAGGTGTATCAATCCCACAATCATATTTACAACATCACGTGTGTACTTACATTTATACAAGCCCTGAATCTCGCATGTATTGTTTTAACATATCTCAATCTCAACGAGACATTGAACGTTTATTAACATAAAGCCTCTGGAGGTCGTAATTTTCAAAGAATATGTAGTTTAGATATGTTGTTTTGTGTGTATGAACGTTAAGCAAGGCATTCATTTTTTAATTTCGTCCTGCTTAAAACGCGCTTCAATGCTAGCTAAGGAATGTGAATATGTCATATTTTAATATAAAATGAAACATGAGGCATTAACCACATTAGCTTAGCCGTTAAAATAACACAAACTCCTATCGAACTCATTCATTTACATAAAGCCATACGAAAAATGACAGTATACAGCACTTAAAGGGTCTTGATTTGATAGGAAATATTATAATGTTTTGTTGCACATGATGTACAAATTCCTCGTGTATTCTTGCTAAGAATATACTGTTCAAATACAAATATTTCAGATTCTCCCAAGAACGCTGACCCTTGCGATCCCGTTCCACCGGGCGTTGTCGCAGTTGTTGTAGTGGAGTCGGTCATCTTGGTATTTGCTATTGCGGCCTTGATGTTCTATATCATACGGCGATGTTCCAGATCAAACGGCGACGACCGCGTACCTCTTGTACGTTACCAATCGCGATGAATACTTAGCTGATTGTGTTATACTTTCTTTTAAAGCACGCTTTGAAATGCAAACTTAATTGATTATTTTACCCTGTATTTGTGTCATTTAAGGCTTATAGGCTATGATGGTCTGAGTAATTTGTGTTAATTGAAAAAATGGCGAAATTGACATGACACTATAATTGCTATTTAGGATAAAGAGCTCAAATGACGTCGTTTATGTCTTAGAGAAAGCACTGTTGTCATTGTCATTTGTATATATTCGGTCTAAGGAAGCAATATTTATCAAATACCACATTTTTACCCAGAGACTAGATTAACATCGATAAACCATTTTGTACTGTTGTACTTGTTCAGTTTTTTGGAGTAAATCGATATCCATCCGTTTGCTATTGTTACCGTGCAATATCGCCTTAATAATGAACAGGTATCGGCTTGTGAATCAACTGATCTCTGTTGGATTTATAAATAGGTCCCATTTCCTGATTAAGCCAATTTACGACTAAAATCGTGTACATAATGCGATATGTTTACACGGTATCAGTGGCACGCAAAGAAAGCATTTATGTATTGCCCAAGGTCGGGGGAGAGATAACAGTCTAGGTCGAACTCGATTATGGGAAAAAGGGAAAACAGAAAACTATGTTTGAATGAAAACTGGGCATTTATTATAAATGCCATAAACTGACAAATACATGATTAAGTAATACATAATCAAAGCAAACTTATTATAAATGTTTTCCCTAATGTACATAACTGAGAGGCAAAAAACCGCCAAAAGGGAACCGCCGCCCAGAGAGACTTAAGACTGGAACGAGCTCGACCGTGGACAGAGATAATATGAAGCCAGACAATTAGAAATTGATCATCATATTTGCATTGACCTACATATAAAAATGACTCTGCAGCCTCTTATCATATACACGTATAAACACAATACTTAAAAGTGGATTTCAGCATATCATCAAACACGTGGATGATACATGTAAAGGACATTAATTATCTAAATATATACATGTACAACCTATACAGAATAAATGGTCAATAATAGTAGACAGAAGGCAATGTAAATGATCATAAATATATATAAAGGACTTGCCCATCCATGACATATGATACATAAGTGGTTATTGCTAACAACTTTGGAGACGAAATATACGAATTACAAAAAATACTGACAGAAAAATAATATACAGCTGTATAACAAAGACACATGATAACGACAACTGCGGACCATTCCGCTCTCAATTGTTCGTATTATGCAAGCACGTTTATAACAAATAATCATATTTACATTGACTGTCACTGGTACCCGCACTTCTTTACTGTGATATAATACTAGAGTCTTTACAATGGCGGCTTCAAACTGACATCATTTAAGACAAATTTCGTGACTGTGGCCTTAAACCATCAGCCAAAACAAATTACACAGCAGTTACTGTGGCCTTAAACCATCAGCCAGGTCAAATTTCAAAACTGTGGCCTAAAACCATCAGCGAAAGCAAATGTCACAACTGTGGCCTTAAACCATCAGCTATGTCTGTACGTTATAATGTGACAATCATTGAAAGTCAATATCATGGCTGCGGCCTTGACCGACAGCACTAAGAAGGTTGGCAACGGCATTCAGTTCACTTTTGATATTTTTTTAAAAAGATCTGCTGCCTTAAACCGACGGATCTTAAAAAACATCAAGGAATTTTCATGTGGTCAAAATTATAAAAAGATTGATCTGCTGCCTATGACCGTCAGATCATTTGAAAAATTAAGATTAAAGATTCAAATATGTAATCAGGGTATTGTTGCGACTTTATCTTGATTTATATAGGGAGAGCCGAGGGACGGATATATTTTAGGTATGCGTTGGTCTTCCAGCGATCTAGCTTCTGTATTTGTGATACGGACATATTGGAATTGTGAGCATGAGTAGCACCACCAATGCGAAATGAATGGGCTTTAAAGAACTTTGGATCCATGTTGTTTGCTAGAACACACAAACGTAAGACTGATCTGAAATACGTTGTAGAAACTGGTTGATTCACATTAATATTTATTTTCTAGGTACATTTTTTTGAAAAACGTTTGAAAGTTCAAAACACAAATTAATGTATATGTACATATATATAAAACATAGATACATGTATGGGGGACAACAAAGACAGCACAGTGAGCCAGTACGTTGTCTCTTCTGTACAAGAGGTTGTCTATGCAAAATTAAATATTTCACCAGTGAATTATTTATAGATCGAATGGAGTGATTAAAGGGACTGTCAACCACGAATGACGAAAAAAGGAA
>VMBQ01011417.1:0-23009 GCA_007657795.1 Dreissena rostriformis | reverse complement strand
ACGACATAAACCTTATTGTCTCATGTTGTCCTTATTTATTAGCATCGGACTAATTGCTTAACAGTGATACGCTAAACATGTGTACTATAAAGGACAAACACATACAAAACAAACACAAAAAACAAAAATAAACGTCTGGGCTTAACCGGTTGTAAGGAACTCTAAACCTCACACTCGGCATTATTCACAATACGTTAAAGTACAAAGACTATTTAACCTCATAGCGTAAATATGTTATTTTAATAGCAACCAAAAGGTCAACAGTTCAATGTAAATACTATTTAACTACTCAATGGATTAAACGCAGAGCAACATAAATGAAGACAACACTGTTTCACCGGTTGTTGTTTATTATTGCTCACTGTTTCACCGGTTGTTGTTTATTATTGCTGTATACATCAGTGATTCAACATACAATATCGCTTACATGTAAATGTTACAGGTTACATGTTCATGTGACTTAACAGTGAACTATGTGTTTCAATTTTGCTATGTTTTTCTCTACACAAGACACCAATGTTTATATGATGCATTTGCAGGTTTTAAAATATTAATAAGAAAAACTACTTATTCAATGTGACCTGTTAGTTAACACTACAAAATGACAGCTCTGTTTCAATATTATATTTTATTGTTTAACTCTACATTAGACAATACTGTTTTAATATTAACTAACAGTGTAAATGTATTTTAACCGATATCGATGCAACGGTTTTATTTTATTTAAACACTACGTAAGTTAGTTTGAGACAAATTATTGCATTAAAAACTCCAGTTTATTACATGTGTTAGTATTTTAATGAGTAGTTATGATGCGTCTCTAGTATGTATTTAACCCGTTGGTTCAGAAATTTAAGTTGTGTATGCCTAACAAAAGGAGTTGAAGTATGGAAATATAGATATGACACTACAAACACGTAATGTATACTACAAACTTAATCTCACTAAGAGCATAACATACAATTGACCAATTGGACGACAATTTTTAAATGCTTATTAGTATTACGGTATTTGATATATCTCATAAAAATCATCTGCAGTCTGACGCTACAATATTCTTCGCTGACTGGATATGCTGATTTTATATTAGAGGTCTCGTTCAGACGCCCTTTCCCGGAACAGGCCGTATATGTATATCGTTGGGAAGACCATTTGTGGCGTGTTCTGACAAAACTGGGCAAAATGCTTGTGCGTAAATTGTCATCCCAGATTAGCCTGTGCAGTCCGCACTGGCTAATCAGGGACGACAATTTACGCTTTTATGGAATTTTTGGTTTAAATGATTTCTCTTCTTAGCGAAAATCTAGTTTAGGCGGAAAGTGTCGTCCCGGATTAGCCTGTGCGGACTGCAGTATTTTATGCGATATCTTCAGATCTTAACAAAGGAACGAGTTGATGTCAATAGGATATACACAACCTCTAACCAGTCGTTACAGCTTAATGAGATTGGTGGAAAATGAAATAAAATTTGCCTTGCGATTTGCAAAATAGTATTTTTGCTGGGTATGGGAATTCAAAAAGTTCTTAAACTCTGGACACCTGCAAAAGAATGCTATATAATAGTAATCAATATGAAGTATTTTATCTTATCTAATGCACACACATGTTCCTGAGAGATAAAACATGATAATACGTTAGTACTTATTCACATACTATTTGAATTCATTTTAAATCAATTAAGCGCCTTCATGGAACGTTTGTTCGTAAAATTCTAAACCAAGTACACGCAAGCAAACACCAGCAACATATAATTCTAATGAAGATGATGTTTGTTTTTGCGTTGTATAAAACAAAACAAAAAGATATTGTTTTTTTTTCCATTAAATTTCAAGACGCATTTCTAATTTTAAGCGCGTCTTGCGCTATATTAAAACGCGTCATGATATATTTGTACGCGCATCACATTTTATATTTAAACGCGCCAAGTACTATATTCAATCGCGTCATGTACTTTATTTAAACGCGTCATGTACTTTATTGAAAAGCGTCATGATATATTTGTACACGCATCACATTTTATATTTAAACNTAAATGCGTCATGTACTATATTTAAACGCGTCATGTACTATATCTTTAAATATGGCATGTTATATGTTTTAATGAAAATTTCCCGTTAATCTTCTTATCATTGCTTTATACAAAGCGCCACGTATTTTTTTTTCCCCTAATGAATAAATCCTGAAAGGCGTCGAAATGCAGGCACACATATCTGTTATTTATCATCCGAAATGTCGGTGGTTGGTAAGTGAAACTCTTCAATTAACAACAACAACACCATTTATTAGCTCTTAAGCATGCAATTGCCTTTAATCCAAATGCATAATAATACACAAGTGTGATGACGTATGTAGATTATTATTCTGCAATATGCCACCTTTGTTCACAAATAAGATTTTCGTAATCCCATAATAGTTTGTACTAATCGCATTTACTCAGCATAAATAATCCCTTTTTCGTCGATCAGTTGACCGACCTGCTAAGTTATTGGAACTGTTTTATTTCTTTTTACACGTATCTTACATTGATTTCATAAACACTTCCGTGAATTATTGTGATAGGCGACGAAGCACTAACGTTCTGCTGAAGTTTATATTGTGAATTCAAAGATATGGCTTGGCTTTGTTTCGTCTTCGTTTTGGCAATGTTTATGACACAGACATCTAGTGAAGTGAAAGACACATCGCCAACAAAACTGAACGATATTGTTGTGAATGTTGATGCGAATCCAGGCAAAACAGCAACCGGAAAGAAAATATTGAAAGTCTTAAAGAAATCGGGCACTAATGTGACATTGTCTGATATTTTACAACCGATGCTGATTTCTAAGAAAACCGGGAAGAGCATTCAAGGTAGAAAACAGAAAAAGTTTCATAACAAAAAGGTATTTTTTGCGATTGTCTTTGGTTAAATGTATAATGTAAAACATTGTTCTTGTAGAAAATTGTCTGCTCAGTTCGGACCAAGGTGGATTATTTAATATCAGTATAATGTCTATAGTTTTTGGTCAAAATCATTGTCTCTAATTCCACTAATTCAACTAGGGTCAGTGTGGTATAAACTGACATGATTTTGTGTTCTTAGTACAGCCAAAATTGCTAGCCAAGAATAAGGGTATGAGTGATATTGCATCTGTGTGCCTTTGTATACACAATGTGCAATGCGTAAACGTAAATTTCAGTTTCAAAAAGCACAGTTCAACATCTTTCGTGCGACCATGTCGAAGAAAATGAACGTCAGTAAAGATATGTTCTCTATCCCAGCTGTGAAAGAGTATTTTACAAAAGAATTCTTGGACAAATATATACGTAAGTATAGGCATACGAACTAATAGTAAAACTTTTTTTTCTACCCGACAGCATTCAAAAGTGTGCCATTTACATTATTTCATGCCAAGTCAGTGTTATTCCATTGACAAACACTGCTTTTTTTGAAACAGACAAACAGAAAACATTTTATAAAAATGGATATTTATTGATCGTTTGGGTTAACTTATATAGTGTTTGAAAATATTCGCCTGACACGTATTATATTTCGAACATATTCTCGGTAGTTTAAAGTAAATATACCAAGTAAATTCATACTTATTTCATATTTCGAAAACTTATTTTCACACAGGCTTCTCGTTAGTCGACAACGTGCGCGTTACGCATGTGGAAATCTTGTAGATTGAACTGAAATAAATAGCGGGTCTAGTTTTACAAATAGCGGGTCTAGTTTTACAAATAGCGGGTCTAGTCAAACAAATCACTCAATATGGCATATACCCATATTTTTAAAACTATCATACATCTATGTTTTCTGTCGTCGTTATATTTCATTGCAACCGAATAGTGTAACGGGTTTCATTGATATATATTAAATAAGAACACGAATTAAATATTTGTTATTTCTTTAAAAGTGTCATGTACAGTATTCATTCTTGTATTTTTTTATCAAATCGTTTGATCATGTTCCGACATATATACTATTGGTCGCCCTTATTTATATCAAATTATAAATCATTTAAACGTTACCTCAAGCCTACTGCTTGAATATGGCTTTGTTTAGTTTTATTTCACACAGTGAAAAAGTTTAAATAAAAGGTCTATAACGCATGAAATTATACTGAATAAATGTTTATCGTCATAATAGATGTATTCTCTTGAAAGAATAAAATGTATATAGTAATGATTCCTAATCAAATGTAATGTATTTCAGGATTCGATCAAATAATGAAAGATGATAAAGTGACGACAACCGCCGCAGGGAATCTGTCTGACATTTTTTGTGCCTACTGTCAACAAACTAACAACTGTCCGTGCATCAAAATATATTGCTTCAACGTCAACTGCTAGATTACGCTCAAGCGAAACAGAAATACGAACACGAAATACATTTGATCCCCGCTCTGTGAAAAGAGGTTTTAATGCATGTGCGTAAAGTGTCGTCCCAGATTAGCCTGTGCAGTCCATACAGGCTCATCAGGGACAACACTTTCCGCTGTTTTGTATTTTTAGTTTAAAGGTATACTCTTCTTAGCAAAAATCCAGTTTAGGCGGAAAGCTTCATCCCTGATTAGCCTGTGCGGACTGCACAGGCTTATCGGGGACGACACTTTACGCACATGCATTAAACCCCCTTTTCGCAGAGCGCGGTCCATTTCAATTAATTTAAGTGTCAGGTTTTACCAATGTCATGGTGTTTAAATTATTTAAAATCATGTTTAGACTTGCAGTTTTTTCTTTACTATATGCAGTACAATATTTGCAGTTATTTCTTTCCTATACGCAATACAATATTAGTGGGACATTTGACTAGATAGGTACAATATAGTATTACGGGGAAAACAATCGCTTACCTGTTTTAGATTTATATTTGCACTCAAATGCCGTTGACAAAATCATCGTCAGCGATAGGACTTAGTTTACTTAATGTTTCATGCAAAACACAAAATAACTAATCCTTTGGGATTATGTTGTAGCCTCCATATGTTGTCCACATGCCGCACATATAAGCCATGAGTCTTGTTTTTTTGTGTGTGTATAAGCTGAATATTGTGGTTAACCTCAATAATATCGATGCAAAATGCATTTCAGCGATATGAAATAAAATAATGGATAATAAGGTATTATAAAATGCTTGCTTGTTCTATCTACTACAATAATTTTCATTAAAATAATCCGTCTAATGATTAAGCGATCGGTCATCACTTGTTTATGTTTAAAAGATTTTGTTTTGAATAAATTATATTAACATTAATAACCTCAGCGTGTATACTTAATGCTGTTGCTATCCGCCTTTGAAATGTGTACCCTCCTCGGGCCGATATAATCGCATTGGCGACAGCTTATGAACATAATGATGCAAACCTTTTTTAAGCTGGATGCAACACGCTGCCCTGTGTGTTCGCTACGCTTATTTGTTTTCAGCCATTTAATGGAAAGTGCAAACGAATAAAAAGAAAACTTGCACTTTATAGTAGTATTTATAAAACACAACAAAATATTTGTATAAGGATTTAAAAAGCAATGAAAATAAAACATTTTATTTCAATTGGTAAATGTGGGCGTAACACAAATTGTCTTACGAAACAAACGTATTAACGTTTTTAAATTGAAATAACAAATGAATAACAATTGATACTAAATAATAAAATGATCAGTTACTATCGAATTGTATCGTCCTTTAATCAGTCAATGGTCACGGTGGAATTCGAAAGCATAACAATTAAAATACATAACATTCTAACATGCACATCAATGATAAAAAATAATATATAGTTTTCATTTATTGACAACAATATATCAATGTGGGTTGTAGGCTTTGCAAAACAACTGACAACGTCTGCTATCGACATATCGATACCTGTTCAATTTCATCGCTACAAGTATCATGAATGTCTACCCCAATCACTTATTTGTTGATATATTTGACATGTTATTTGACCATAGCATCATACGATTGATCCACGTCTGTGTATGCATCTGGAGAAATGTGCATTGAATGACTCGAGAGAATAATTGAAGCGCATCCGTAGTTAAGTGGTCAACCAGAACTCAAGTTAGATCCTCCGCTCAACCATGACTTACCGGCTCTTCAGAACTTTTTCGCATTGATTCGAACACATTGGGACCAAGTTTCCGCGTTTAATTGCTTGATGCGGTCCTTATATACTAATTTTAATATTTATTTCTGAATAAAGCATGTTCTAAAAGTAAATAATGCAATAATTCTCTTTAATTTAAGCTTTGTAAGTTTCTGGAGTTTCACTTCTTTATATTGTAAGAAATAGAGGCATGTTTTTGTTAAACGAAACATATAATACCGTTCCTGCCATATGTTTATGGTCAGACAAGTTATAATTGTCTCATTTTAGCTCGAGTGTATCAAATGCAAAAAGCTTTTTAAAATACGTTCGAGCCGGTATCATGAGTTGAAAAAAACATAGTTTCTTTTAATAACATCTTGTGAACGCTCCTCGAGTGGGTACCAAGTCCTGGACCTGCTTTTCCAGACTTAGAATCCACATTACCTTCTTATTTCAATAAGCATCGATTGTATACATATGAGACATTGTATGTGTAAATACTGTATACGAAGACATGTCAACAACCATTTTACATAATTGCTGTCTAACGCAGCGTAAATGTTTCACAAACTATGCATACATAACGGAAATAGAATGCTGGAATTGAAATGTCGGGATATATTTGTTGTATCTTGACTAGTCCGCACATGTTATAATAAATACACGCATCATTTTGCCACAATCAATATTGGTAATGACATTGTACGTCGGCGTTTGCGAATCTACTGCAGACTATGTATAAACAATATATTATTGCTTTACCTGAGAGATTTGTATTTAATAATACACAATCTGCATTTCGCTGTATGGCATGTGTTATATTCCAATCGGATTGCGACATATTTTCTGGCACCACGTACGGCTGTATTTTAAAGAATAAAATTTATTGTTCAACCAACCGTTCCTGAATGGATATAATACAAATGAAGAATATACTGTTGTGTATGCTGTTTATAACTTTTGTCAACTGTGTTATTCTAAAAGAAACATCAGGTAGATTACGTGGACAAACGTCTGAAACTGGACTGAAGATACAACAGCGTTATAGACTTAAAGACAGGCAACATGATACGTGGTCAGTCAGAAAACAAGAGGTAACAATGTCGATTTCTAAAACCAAACATAATGTTTGATTAATATTATCTATTTTGGTATGTTGTTTGTAAACACAGCCTTATTATTTAAGTTAGTTTTACATTAAAATTTAAGAAAAATACGTTTTTGTTTTATTTATTTATTTAATAGAAAATAACAATTTTTCATGAAATGTTTAATATACTGATAAATTATGTTTGCATTCCATTGAGTTAAACTTGAGTTAATCAATAAAGACTGCCTTTAAACAGTGTAAACAGTTTACCTATACAATAATTAAAGCTTTTATAGTAAAATATGATTATCAAAGTATGTTTTACGCAAATCGACGCTTCGTTTATCAAGTTTCCTGCGCGGTTTGAACAAAAATAAAAATACTTGCTACCGAATATTTGAAATAGTATGTTGTTATACATTAGGTATGTAAAAAATTCTTAACTATTTTTGTTTGAAATTAACTCCATTAGAAAACAATATTTGTTTCAAAACAGCGATTTAAAAGCAAAACAAAAAAAGTTCACACGCATTAGCATACCAGTCAAACTAAACTATTCATTTAAAATCATTGTTGAAACAGTTAAAACGATTGCGATATGAATGCAGTCTAATTTGGAAAAAAATGTCGATTGTTTATGTTTTGGGTTGCAGTCTGTGCAGTTTGATGCGTCCCAGTGGAACAACTTCAATGAATTCCGAAAGGTATTGGCAGGGGAACTCAACATTGATGACGACATGCTACTCACTCCAGAGCTAATGGCCTTGTTCTACAATGAATACCCTCTACAAGGCAAAGGTAGGTTTAAACTCGTCACAGTGGTTACTGTCCTATATGTAACCGATGTCTCCATAAATGAAACACTGCTTTATCTAAAAAGAATACATGCTTTAATATGTACCTCTGTATTGCAGCTTATTCTATGTTTGGGTTGTGCAAATGAACGTCTTACTCGTTATCATCCTATACAATTCAAGTGCAAACCGAAGTCCACTTATGCAAACACAATATTAATTGACACATAGTTCGGTAGAAATGATGTCTAGTTGCCCTAAAATTATCGCATATGTCTATATACATGTATAAGATTTTGCTTTATTTACAATACAAGTAGTTTGCTTCTGTTATTGTTACTGTGTATGCTTACGTATTTTTTGTGAATAATGAACTTTCATACACACAATTGATCATGGGGCAGAATACGTATTTATATATAATTACCATATGTACATCACAATGGTATATGCAAAAACGTACATGTATCAACGTCTTAAACGATTTGAATACAATAAATGCATATCATTTATAATACGAGTTATTCGTTTTTGCATGTTGAATAACACATGTAGAATGACATTACGATCGCGTAACTAACGTTGAGGCACGAGATCGACTGACACATGCTGAAAATATTTGCTTTTTAAATGACGAGCTTATCATTGTTTATTTTCAGAGTTTGATGCCCAAAATGATGGGTCACTTCCACCTATCAGACCAGAATTAGCAACCATTTGGTGCGATTATTGCCAAAATCAACGAAACTGCACGTGCGTTAAACAGTATTGTTTTAATAGCGATGTCTGTCCGTAACATGTTGCCCTTACTGAGGCAGCATCGTCGGTGAGAATGAATCGTGCAATCTTTATCCATAACCGTGGTGATTAAATTAGTTTGACATGATTGCATGCATTTGAAAAACAATTTTCAAGAGAATTACATAAGACACAATCATATTTCCCCTATACATTACAGAATTGGAACGGCTGTGAACATTTGAAGCCTTAATAAAGTATTCAAATACATAACTCGTTGCTTAATATTCGATTCTATTTAAAAACTAATCGAGGAAAGAATGTGGTAACAATGTGCTTTCATTACAATGTAAAACCTCTCTATATATGTTGTGTTATATGAGAATGTTTCATAAGAAATAATAGAAAAACAACGCTTACATGGACATTTTCACAGTGTATGATATGAGTAATTCAACACATGTTTAAGTCTAGCTAAACACTTACAATTAATTAAATAATACTAACAATAGACAGTATATGGTATGGATCAGGATAACATTGATTTGCAAATACCTCAGGACGAGGTGAATATATGTGGCGTGTTCTGAGAAAACNTTTGGTGTGATTATTGCCAAAATCAACGAAACTGCACGTGCGTTAAACAGTATTGTTTTAATAGCGATGGCTGTCCGTAACATGTTGCCCTTAATAAGGCAGCATCGTCGGTCAAAATGAATCGTGTCATCGTTAACCGTGGTGATTAAATTAGTTTGACATGATTGCATGCATTTGAAAAACAATTGTCAAAGGAATTACATAATACACAATCATATTTCCACTATACATTACAGAAGTGGAACGGCTGTGAACATTTGAATCCTTAATAAAGTATTCAAATACATAACTCAGTGCTAAATATTCGATTCCATTAAAAAAACTATTCGATGAAAGAATGTTGTAACATTGTGCTTTCATTATAACGTAAAACCCCTCTATATATGTCGTGTTAACTTGACAGAACTAAAAAATACTAATTTTCTCGAGTTTAATGTTTTCGTCGCGGTGATGATGACACCTTTACCAGTACATATGAAAATGTTTTGTAAGAAATAATAGCAAAAAAATACGTTTAAATGGACATGTTCACAGAGTTTGCAATTCCACACATCTGTTATTCTAGCTATACACTTACAATTAATTAAATTATATTTTAAGTCGCCGTGGCTTATTGGCTATGGTGTCCGCCGAGCGATCGGGAGGTCACGAGTTCGATCCCCACAGTGGGAGCGGTCTTTGGATCTCCCCAAAAGACACCAAGTATTGGTTCTAGTCCCAGGAAACGGAGAGCGTTTCAATAAGCATAAGACTTTCGATGCAATCGAGCTTAAATAAATACATTTAAACTAAATTATACAACAGACAGAATAAGGTATGGATCAGGATGGCATCGATCTGCAAATACCCCAGGACGAGGTGAATATATTGTTTTAATGTAACCAGACACAAACCACAATTACTATTAGACTGATTATGTTTTTATGTCAAAACACAACAGCATTAAATACATAAACGATCTTAACTGAGGTGTTATTTCATAATAGACCCTGTAAAGTATGGAATAAAAACGAGTGTCGGATTGTTTTAACATTCTTTTAAATAAAATCTTTAAAATGCTTCACATCATACTGAAGGTCAACATTGTTTGTTATCTTTACGTATTTGATTGAAAGAATGAAGTAGGTATTATCAACTTAAACGAGCAAATGCTATTTTATACATGCTTAACACAACCCACGTTCATACGTGTTGCTTTGTCATGGAAACAAACTAAAACATGTGATAACATAATACTATTTATTCCGAGATTTCTCTTTAATCAAAGTTTTATCGACATGTGTCATTACGTTCAGTTACATAAAAGATGTTTTTGGTTTAGTTTCTTTTCCGGATTAGGAACAGCTTCTTAATCTATATGTTTTATTTCGTCAGTGTACGAGCAAATGATAAGCTTCGTACGACAAATCTCTTTAAAGATTTTCCTGCTTAACTTGATGTCTTACTGTAACATACATTAGATGAGTTGTAAGAAATATCACCGACATATGCTGTCGGCATTATTTATAATAAAACAGCCCAACTTCAACAGAAAAGAAAATTTTACTTTGTTATTACGAGACGTGTTTCTGTTTTTTTAACACATCATTTTTCTTCTCGTTGTTGACATTACAGAAAACAATTTAATTTAATATGAATTTGCATTTTTTTATTTTTCAGAAGTGTTTCGATAGTTAACACATTAAACAAGTTGTTTTCAATTGATCCCCCATTTCTCAGAGCGCGGCGTGGTTGTGTAATTTTATGTTCGGTTTTTTGGCATCCATGAACATGACTTTCTTGTACGGAGAGGTTGGCCCTCCAAACGTGCTTCCTATATTGACAATACCGTATTGTCGAATTGTTCTTGTACTCATTTCTATCATCCATTTGTGTTATATGTCATATAGTAATTTTAGGTAATAGAATATGTGTAAGTAGTTTCACTTCATGTGGAATATATCATGGAGACATGCGTCTTTCTAGCGATTTATTCTCATGCACACGATCACGAATACGTAGACGTTGACGATTCTCTAAATAAAATGTAATTACATTAACTTAAAAACATGCACACGCCAATAAATACATAACAATTAACTAATTAATAAATTATTATAAATAAATGAATAAATAAATAAATATACCGATATTGATATTGTCCACAAATGCCTTACTTTTAAAAATATTGTTNAAAGGGTTTGTATATTGCAGCCCTATAGGCGTTGGCAGGTAAGTTACATTTTGACACGCATTTTAATACACGACCCCCTTCTTTTCACACCTTTCATGTCTCCAGCTAGAGAGCCCGTATTTTTGAGAAAAAGGTTTCTTGTTGTGAAGCCCATTATGTGTTGGCAGGTAGGTCCAATATTGACATGCATACAAATACACGGCCGCATTTTTCACACCTTTCAAGTCTTAAGCTAAAAAGTCCGTATCTTTGGTTTATCTACTTTAGTAAAGCTGTGAAAGTTAATTGCCATAGGTTAAGACATAATTAATTTAAATTCTTGTAATAACCCTGAATATAAGATTAAACACACACATGTTTTTGACGGGTGAAAGTGAATGCATATTATAATTAAAAAATGAATCCCTATCGAACGTAGAAATTTGTGTTTGATCTTCGTTCTAAGAAAATGTTTTCTAAGCGATGCGTATATCGATTACCTCATTTTAAAGCCGCATTAACACTCAAAATCAACGAATATTTCGTAAAATATGGTGAATCCATAAAAAATCAGTGTTCCTTATAGCTATAGTCAAAATTTCAATTTTAGATGTGGTCTGATAACATAGATTTAACAAGATACAAATGCTCTTTTTTGTGGGGCCTGGCAAAAAAGAAACACTAACAGTGCTTCATAAATTGAGTTTCTAACAGTGGGTCGGTCATTCTGGTATGATTGCAGCACTTACTTAGTTGTGAATTTATTGCGACCAGTCGTGTCAGAAAATGCAAAAGGACAGTGTCCCACACAGCCATGGTTTCTCGAAAAAAGGATCAGATATTCGACACTCCACCTATTATTGTTTTTACTGTCCATACCTTCAGATATAAACAAAAAGTCTGTATTATATGTATTTAAAAAATATATACAAATACATTATAGTTATGTTATCAAATAATTGACCAGTCGCCAGCTGTCAATCAAACTCACGGACAATCAATCAGATTTATTTTATTGCGGCCGCATGGTCCGACAAACAAAGAGTGTCGGAGTAATTGAATATAAGCGTTTTATGTAAACAAAACTAGTGGAGCGATCGCTTATTTGACGACTGGTCAATTACATTCAAGCATGTAAAATGCCAACCAACATACATACAAAAAATCGAAAAACGAAATGATATAGCCATTCATAGCGCGCGTTCAAATATTCCAGTGTAAAAATAAAATACATCATGTTTTATTTAAAAATGAATGTACAGTCGGTATTCAGTTAGCATTTTTATCTAATATACAATTTACTCAACGTGCGTGCGACTAGTCCAGCATATAAAAATAATTATATTAAAGTTAGTGAATTTAATATAAGATATGAATTAACTTTACATGATATATTTAACGCAGGGGTGTGATTTGTCATCGTCATCGGCAACTGATTTGATCGCATTCAATGCACACATGTGCGCTAATAGTAGTTATTTTCTGTTACAACTGAACAATATCTTGTGAACCCTATACGCGCAACGTATTTTGTGGGAGCAGTGGTCTAATGGTAGGACACTGGCTTAGAGATCGAGAGGTCACTGGTTCGAATCCCGCCCTGACCGCTGGAATTTTCCTGAGCAAGATTTTTTCACCCCACATCTGCTCCTCTCCAAACAGGTGTATAAATGGGTACCTGTGAGGGAAATAAGCCAATGTGCCTTGTCTGCATACTGCGCCAAGATATAAACGGACGACTTATGACCCAGTGATCGGGGGAAAATGTAAAGCGCCTCTGAACGCACATACTGTATGAAATGGACGCTATATAAATGTGGTAAAAACAATCCCCTGAGAATGTCGGCAATTAGAAATATCGGACCCTGTACTAATAATAAATAGGCTGTCGTTTTTCATTTAAGAGGGGTAAAATGGATAGAATTAATTAATAATATTTTGTGTTTTCGTATTTGTTATAGAAGCTCTCCAATACAAGTCTGGGCACTGACCTTATTGCATGAATATATCAAAGCATTGAAGCGTGCCTTACTCAGTATAATAGTCTCATAAAACTTGTGCAAAACATTCACTAACATGCGTACAACTACTGATTTTGGAGTTCCCGAGTAAAAGATCAATTTCGTCGAGCTACATTTACCATAATAATGTGTAATACAAAAGCGATTTGATCCTTCATCGCTGTTAATAATTAAGTATAACATGCGTGCAAATACTATTTTATAATAATACGTAGTCTTTTCACTTAGCAACATTTATTTTCAGGTTACTTTCATTATCTCTTAGCCTTTAAGCATTCCGCGTGTTGCCGGCACGGATTGGTTTACCAAGTACACCCGATGGCAGACCAGGCTATCCTCATTGTCCGAGCACACAAATCGTACGCAGGAACTATTCCTGACAAAGTGTTTGAACGTGATCATTCAACGTGGATCTTAAAACCGTTTATTACAGCTGGAGCCCTGGATTATATAAAAAGTTTTTAATAGCTATTGATTCGAAATAACAGTGGTTAAAATAGTTCAATTGTAGTTGTACTAAATATCAATTTGCATTTCAGATTATGTCATAGAATGGGGAAGAAAGAATGCTGGTGGAGTCAAATTTCAGATCGCTGATCAAATTTCAGTCAAATTTCAGACTGCAGTAACAGAAAGAAATTCCTATGCGTGGAAATAATATAAAAAACTCTTGACAAAGAGTGAACTTTTTTATATTGGCCGTGTTTGTAAACAGTTTGTGTTATAAAAAAGAGAGAATCTATCAAAAAAGAATAATGTGGTGTATATATTATGATAATTTTTGTTATTTGTGTTAAAAAGCAGATCCATTTTATTAAAATTAATTATCTTAACATAAATATAAAGATACTGTATTAAATATATTTTGTCATAATTTTGGTTAGGTTTAAGCTAATTTGAGCTTTTGCGATCGCCTTTTTTAAATGGTCTGTCATTATATAGGTTTATTTAAAAAATGCATTTAATTTCTGCCCGTAATCTTAATTACGCCCGTGATTTAAGTAATTTGAAATTCGGCCTGTAATCAGGTATCCGCCCGTAAGCTGCTATCCGTCCCACCTCATTTACATAATTCAACCCTGTTTCCGCCCGTAATCCGCCCCTCTTCTTACAATCATATATAGAAAAATACACCCGTAAATAATATTTACGCCCGGAGTTTAGTTTGCGATTTCGTGCCATTTTCGGGCGGAACATTTCGTACAGGTTTGTGCTTATCATGATCGCGAACGGGATAGTTTACGTAACGAACGAATAAAATTGAATGAAGCAAAAATGCTTGAAAACTTCACCTGGGACAACTAAAAAAGTACATAAAATAGGGTCGGTCGGGACACAAACAACATGTTTACGCCAAATGGATCGACATTAAATAGCTAATGGTATGTTTGAAAATGGACTCTCGGATTAATTTAACAACTTTACATATATGCGTCATGTTCTGAGAAAACTGGGCAAAATGCATGTGCGTAAATTGTCATCCCAGATTAGCCTGTGCAGTCCGCACAAGCTAATCAGGGACGACAATTTCCGCTTTTATGGAATTTTCGGTTTAAATGATGTCTCTTCTTAGCGAAAATCCAGTTTAGGCGGAAAGTGTCGTCCCGGATTAGCCTGTGAGGACTGCACAAGCTTATCTGGGATGACAATTTACGCACATGCATTTTGCCCAGTTTTCTCAGAACATGACGCATATATGTAAAGTTGTTAAATTAATCCGAGAGTCCATTTTCAAACATACCATTAGCTATTTAATGTCGATCCATTTGGCGTAAACATGTTGTTTGTGTCCCGACCGACCCTATTTTATGTACTTTTTTAGTTGTCCCAGGTGAAGTTTTCAAGCATTTTTGCTTCATTCAATTTTATTCGTTCGTTACGTAAACTATCCCGTTCGCGATCATGATAAGCACAAACCTGTACGAAATGTTCCGCCCGAAAATGGCACGAAATCGCAAACTAAACTCCGGGCGTAAATATTATTTACGGGTGTATTTTTCTATATATGATTGTAAGAAGAGGGGCGGATTACGGGCGGAAACAGGGTTGAATTATGTAAATGAGGTGGGACGGATAGCAGCTTACGGGCGGATACCTGATTACAGGCCGAATTTCAAATTACTTAAATCACGGGCGTAATTAAGATTACGGGCAGAAATTAAATGCATTTTTTAAATAAACCTATATAATGACAGACCATTTAAAAAAGGCGATCGCAAAAGCTCAAATTAGCTTAAACCTAACCAAAATTATGACAAAATATATTTAATACAGTATCTTTATATTTATGTTAAGATAATTAATTTTAATAAAATGGATCTGCTTTTTAACACAAATAACAAAAATTATCATAATATATACACCACATTATTCTTTTTTGATAGATTCTCTCTTTTTTATAACACAAACTGTTTACAAACACGGCCAATATAAAAAAGTTCACTCTTTGTCAAGAGTTTTTTATATTATTTCCACGCATAGGAATTTCTTTCTGTTACTGCAGTCTGAAATTTGACTGAAATTTGATCAGCGATCTGAAATTTGACTCCACCAGCATTCTTTCTTCCCCATTCTATGACATAATCTGAAATGCAAATTGATATTTAGTACAACTACAATTGAACTATTTTAACCACTGTTATTTCGAATCAATAGCTATTAAAAACTTTTTATATAATCCAGGGCTCCAGCTGTAATAAACGGTTTTAAGATCCACGTTGAATGATCACGTTCAAACACTTTGTCAGGAATAGTTCCTGCGTACGATTTGTGTGCTCGGACAATGAGGATAGCCTGGTCTGCCATCGGGTGTACTTGGTAAACCAATCCGTGCCGGCAACACGCGGAATGCTTAAAGGCTAAGAGATAATGAAAGTAACCTGAAAATAAATGTTGCTAAGTGAAAAGACTACGTATTATTATAAAATAGTATTTGCACGCATGTTATACTAAATTATTTACAGCGATGAAGGATCAAATCGCTTTTGTATTACACATTATTCTGGTAAATGTAGCTCGACGAAATTGATCTTTTACTCGGGAACTCCAAAATCAGTAGTTGTACGCATGTTAGTGAATGTTTTGCACAAGTGTAATGAGACTATAACATTATACTGAGTAAGGCACGCTTCAATGCGTTGATATATTCATGCAATAAGGTCAGTGCCCAGACTTGTATTGGAGAGCTACTTTAACAAATACGAAAAAACAAAACATTTTTTTAATTATTAATTAATTCTATCCATTTTACCCCTCTTAAATGAAAAACGACAGCCTATTTATTATTAGTAGTGGGTCCGATATTTCTAATTGCCGACATCCTCATGGGATTTTTTTTTACCACATTTATATAGCGCCCTTTTCATACAGTATGTGCGTTCAGAGGCGCTTTACATTTTCCCCCGATCATAAGTCGTCCGTTTATATCTTGGCGCAGTATGCAGTCACGGCACATTGGCTTAATTCCCTCACAGGTATCCATTTATACACCTGTTTGGAGAGGAGCAGATGTGGGGGGAAAATCTTGTTCAGGAAAATTCCAGCGGTCAGAGCGGGATTCGACCCGGGGACCTCTCGATCTCTAAGCCAGTGTCCTACCATTAGAACACTGCTCCCACAAAAAACGATGCGCGTATAGGGTTCACAACATATTGTTCAGTTGTAACGGAAAATAACTACTATTAACGCACATGTGTGCATTGAATACGATCAAATCAGTTGGAGATGACGATGACAAATCACACCCCTGCGTTAAATATATCATGTAAAGTTAATTCATATTTTATATTAAATTCACTAACTTCAATATAATTATTTTTATATGCTGGACTAGTCGCACGCACGTTGAGTAAATTGTATGTTAGATAAAAATGCTAACTGAATACAGACTGTACATTTATTTTTTAATAAAAAATGATGTACTTTTATTTTTACACTGGAATATTTGAACGCACGCTATGAATGTATATATCATTTCGTTTTCGATTTTTTGTATGTATGTTGGTTGGCATTTTACATGCTTGAATGTAATTGAACAGTCGTAAAATAAGCGATCGCTCCACTATTTTTTTTTACATAAAACGCTTATATTCAATTACTCCGACACTCTTTGTTTGTCGGACCATGTGGCCGCAATAAAATAAATCTGATTGATTGTCCGTGAGTTTGATTGACAGCTGGCGACTGGTCAATTATTTGATAACATAACCATTATGTATTTGTATATATTTTTAAAATACATATAATACAGACTTTTTGTTTATATCTGAAGGTATGGACAGTAAAAACAATATTAGGTGGAGTGTCGAATATCTGATACTTTTTTCGAGAAACCATGGCTGTGTGGGACACTGTCCTTTTGCATTTTCTTTCACCCGTCAAAAATATGTGTGTGTTTAATCTTATATTCAGGGTTATTACAGGAATTTAAATTAATTATGTCTTAACCTATGGCAATTAACTTTCACAGCTTTACTAAAGTAGATAAACCAAAGATACGGACTTTTTAGCTTAAGACTTGAAAGGTGTGAAAAATGCGGCCGTGTCTTTGTATGCGTGCCAATATTGGACCTACCTGCCAACACATAATGGGCTTCACAACACGAAACCTTTTTCTCAAAAATACGGGCTCTCTAGCTGGAGACATGAAAGGTGTGAAAAGAAGGGGGTCGTGTATTAAAATGCGTGTCAAAATGTAACTTACCTGCCAACGCCTATAGGGCTGCAATATACAAACCCTTTTATAAAATATCTCATAAACAAGTGTCATTTCAGATCGCCCTGCTCCGAAAGTGTACATTATATATTCTAGAAGGTATCCGGACAATCGCTCCTACGGACAATCGCTCCTACGCTAAATTTGACAGGGCGGACAGTCGCTCCTACGATCTTTTGACAGGGCGGACAGTCGCTCCTACGATGTTTTGACAGGGCGGACAATCGCTCCTACATTATTTTGACAACCCGGACAGTGGCTCCTATTATTTTAATTACCGGTAAAATAAAAGTAAAGAAGAACATGTGTCGAAAAAGGCGAAATAAGCCAAAAATGTGATTCTTAAATAGAAAATGTTTGTACAGTCGAATTCGCCAGCATGTATATCATGCGTGTACTAGGTGAATTTAAATTTGGATCATTTGAAGACGAATGTTTTGGTTAGTGTAGGAAAATATGTATGAAATATCTTCGTCACATCAGCTCGGGCGCTAATTTGTTTCATTCTTAAATAGAAAATGTTTGTACAGTCGAATTCGCCAGCATGTATATCATGCGTGTACGAGGTGATTTAAATTTGGATCATTTTAAGACGAATGTTTTGGTTAGTGTAGGAAAATATGTACGAAATATCTTCGTCACATCGGATCGGGCGCTAATTTGTCTTTGCTGCATTTTATGAAATCCGTCTTCAATGTATAATTTTTCTTGTCTATTTCGTGTTATTGTAACATATTTTTATCACTAAATTACAATTTAACACATATACAAGTCGTGCATACTCACTTTAAAACGTAGTATACGCCGATCAAAGGCTAACACCTATAATTAGCCAACAATTAAATTAACCAACTTGTTAACAGTAAAAAAATCGAAAAATAACACACTATTTTAATAATCATAGAAATGCTGATTAAGAAATCGTTCAGTGTCATATATCAATGGGTCAAATGTGATATCAATAACCTAACATAATTGACATCTCGCCAACTGTCAATCAAATCCTTATCAAAATATCGATCGACCAATATACTTACCTTAATTAACTTTAATGTGACGCCAGTCTGTAATCGTTATGCACGGTTCGCACATCATAGGTGTCAAAGCGGTCATTATCGATTGATACTACACAACACATTATAATTACCTTGCAGTTGAAACAACAATAAAACCAGTTAAAAACACATCGTTGACAATCACAACACTGAATGACATCAATTAAAAATATGGCTTCAAAAACTGCAAATTGTTATTTTACACCTGTCGGTGCTGTCTGTGTAGATCAAAGGTCTTTGATGTGAGTGCCGAATTTCCGCGGATTTCTAGCTGTAAACTTGTAACACATCAGCTGGTTGACTATTCATTGCGCAATACATGTACTACATTACCACGAGATTGGGATAAAAACTATCGGACTTTACTGCAGTTAAACTGGGATTTTAAACGGGTGTTAGAAAATATATTGTGATTGCTGGAATTTAAATGGGAGATTTCTTTACAGGTATTATTTGTCAATGGATTGACTTGAAAATTAGGGCGAAATTAAAAATCACTATTTTGCAAACAAAATCATAACAAAATAATTCAGAAGTTTAAAATATTAATAGTGCTGATTTTGATTTCAATCTATAGTGTGATTGTGCCTAACCAAGCGTGACCTCAGAGATAATGTTTCGTGCTGTCAAAATAATATAGGAGCCACTGTCCGGGTTGTCAAAATAATGTAGGAGCGATTGTCCGCCCCGTCAAAACATCGTAGGAGCGACTGTCCGCCCTGTCAAAACATCGTAGGAGCGACTGTCCGCCCTGTCAAATTTAGCGTAGGAGCGATTGTCCGTAGGAGCGATTGTCCGGGATTCAAGNTGCCAGAACCATGTTTTTTTTTATATAGAAAATGGGAATATCACCATAGGAAAACTACCTTGTCGTGTACATTACTTTGAATGTTTGACTTGGGGATGGTAATATGGAAATTAATGGTATACGCAGACAAACAAGAAACGCTGCACAATTGATTTGACGATGTCTATGGGTATTTCGTAACTTATATTTAAAAAATGTGATTCACTCTAGAACAGATCATAGAGTACCGATGTACAGAACGTTGAAATAGTTTTTTAAGTATTTGTTTCTCAAGAAAAACCATATGAAATGAAATCAAATATAATACGGTTTAAAGAAAACGAATTGACAGTGAACATACGTTGAGTGCATTCACCCTCGCACATTTTCGTGTTGGTATTTATGTAATTAATTCTTCTGTAGGTATCGTTGAGTGTGTTCTTATATATCTCTTAGTCATGTGTATATTTCCCTCGTTTATGAATAATAGGTAGTTTTATTTTAGAACACATGGCAAGATTTAATTTTTTTCATTTTGCCAGTCTGTAAACAGGTTCATTTAACGATCGCTGCCATCGATAAAACATGTGCGTATAAATGGACACGCACTTGATTCAAACACACGTGTTCACACATGATGCCCCATAGTCTCCACGATGATTGTCTAAGCACTAAATAAGATGTCATACAAGGGCAAGTACCGATGACAAGCCTATAAAATATTGCAACCTTTTCGACCTTTTGCAAACGTAAGTGTTTAGTTGTTAAAACATGTCATTAGATGTGATAATCAACACGTATATTTCAGTATTCTCGCGGTATAATAGTGCGAAAGTTTCATATCCCTTCTCGGTTTGTCTTGAGGCGGTGTTTGCATGATGGTCCATAGTTTAATAGTTAGAGCACATACCCAATGAACAAACACTTAAGCAGTGCAGCCAAGCGAACTGTTTATACAGCGGTATTTTAAAAAATATATGCGTCGCGCTATATGAAAAGGAGAGTCTGCCCAGGCTAATCAGGGACGACACTTTCCGCTTTTATGGAACTTTTTAATTGAAGGAAGACTCTTCTTGACCAAAATCCAGTTAAGGCGGAAAGTTTCTTCCCCGATTAGCCTAGCACCGATGACTATATAAATGCGATGTTTTACAACAAATGATCTAGTAACTGGAATAAAATCGTTATTCAATTTTAATTTTATTTTTTTGAATTTATTAATCAAAATATAGTCACTTGACCAGCGTTGTGTAAATGTCTATATTTTATCACATAACTCGGAAGAGTTCGCAGGCCAAGAGAGCAAACAACGGACCACAAGTTATCTTGCGTTAAAAATCACATTTTTGAACATTTTGTTACAGAGTAAATAATGCACGTGTAAGTTTAGATACAAGAAAGAATACAGCTAATCAATTGATACAGCGACCTGTCAAAGAGTAAAAAGCCTTTAGACGATGATAAGTGTACACATTCATACGGTGGCATAGAGGTGACATACGCTCCATTGTAAATGTACTCCTCTTTTTACTATCTCGTTCCAACGTTATACTAACTCGAGGGAACGACTTACTAACTCGTGGGAACTTTTTTTTTATTGCACTCCTCTTTTATTTAGTTTTGCACGCCTATTTTTTGCCTGGGCGAAGCCTCTAGGCCATAGTTCAGATACCAATTTCTGAGCCTATCCGAATTGGCAGGCTGCCAAAACTAAACACAAAACTCCGATTTACCACTTAATTCATGCGCAATACAAGTAGTTCTTCCCTAAATACAGAACATCACTATATAACATGACAGTGTCATAAAAAGTGTAAAAATATTATTGAAGCAAAATTGCTAAGCATTGGCTACGACATAGTTTTTATTGTTTATATATTCATGCGAGAATAGGGCCCGTAAGTCTCGTTTACTTTCACTTTCGTTTTTCAACTTCCGGATACATCGGCTTTATCGTTAAAATGGAGTTTTGCTTTGCGTTTGGTTGTGCGCACAGGACCGAAGGTACGAGTTGACTTAGGTACGAGTTGACTAGCTTCGAAATGCACTGATTATCTTGCGGGACGTTCATGTAGCGAAAATCAATTATCATCTAATCAGCCTGCGTGATAGCACACAATTTTAAGTGCGTGTATTAGCACGTTTCCTAAATAATAAATAAATAAATAATCAATAGATTTATTTGTTATAACAGCTGTACGGCTAGAAAATCCCCATAGGAAAGGCTATACGTACAGAGCCGTACGGCTAGCCACTGCCTTTCCATTTACCTCATCTTATAACGGACAGTCGTGTTATCTAATATTAATACAACCATGCCGAACTATTCGAAGAGCATCACACATTTAAAATATATTATCATTTGTTGAAACTTTATTAATAAATATGCATGCATACATATTGCTTGATTTCTTTTGATGTAGTGAATAAATACCTGAAATGTGTGTTTTTCAGAATGAACAAATGTATAAACCAATTATTATAAACTGTAGCGCAACACGAAGAAATACACAATGTTCGTATTTTTTCTGTGAAATTATGAATATGGAACTAATTTTATGCTTTTATGTAAATTACGTCACAAAGTTCGGGGAATGTTCAATCAATACAAAAATTGTCGTCCGGATGTTTTATGTATGCTTATCAGTTAAAGTTATTTTAAAATGACTGGGGCGCTGACAGATTATCTAGCGACATGTTTCAAATCGCATGGTGTACGTGGTGTATGGCGACATGTTTCAAAGCGCATGGTGTACGTGGTGTATGGCGACATGTTTCAAAGCGCATGGTGTTCGTGGTGTATGGGACATGTTTCAATGCGCATGGTGTACGTGGTGTATGGCGACATGTTTCAAAGCGCATGGTGTACGTGGTGTATGGGACATGTTTCAAAGCGCATGGTGTACGTGGTGTATGGCAACATGTTTCAAAGCGCATGGTGTTCGTGGTGTATGGCGACATGTTTCAAAGCGCATGGTGTACGTGGTGTATGG